>CANSNZ010000531.1:0-208696 GCA_947646795.1 Beta lomatogona | reverse complement strand
TCTCTCTCCTCACTTTTTCCCTCAATATCTCGAACTTTCTATTTCCTCGCCTACCTCTTTCTCTCTCTCCTCACTTTTGCCCATAAACCTCTCGTACTACTTTTTATGAAGCAAACGTGGTAGGTCGCTTGTTAGCGCGTTTGCCGAGCCATGGGTAGAAGGTGACGGTGTTCCGAGGGGTAAAGCATGGGTCGATGCATTTTTATAAGAAGGGCTCTCCGGGGTTTTATGGGGTCATGGAATCAGGGGTGCTCGCCAAGTACTCTCGAGTTTGGTCAGTTGTGCAGAAGTATAATAAAGAGAAGTCATGTTGCATCGTTAGTTTTGCATTGTAATGGTAGATGGAAGCCGCTAATCAAGGTCAATTGTTTCGAGGTTTAATATGGTCAAGCTGATCTCGTCATTTTAGTCTGCGAGAACAACACGTAAGTCAGACGATTTCATTTCTCTTGTTTTGCTTATGCCTTTTGTTTTCAGACCGTGTGTTTCAACAATCGTAATTCAATTCCGTTGTTAAATGAGGGAATTGCTACCATTTTAGTACATTGGTCATTTGCTTTGTGATTTTTTAGGCCAATGGTCGAATCTCGTGGGAATTTGGTCGATATCTTTGTGAATCGAGAGGATGGGAAAATATAAGGCCGTTGGAAGATTGCGGCTTGTATCGGGCAAGTACTGGGTATAATAAATATAATCCAGCATTGATAAGGAAAACGTAGTGGAATCCCAGCTCGATGGAGTGTGAACTTGAATAAATTTAGATAATGAGCCAGTTCTTCTTAATTTTGTTAGGTTTCAGATTTTTTTATTATGTTTTTTAGTAATTTATATATGTTTAGTAGTGATTCAATCGGCTTTCTTGAATATTTCTTGAAACAATTTAGAAACCTATAGGATAGATTTTATAGGCCTATTTTGGACACAGAGATACGGCCTCACTTTTGTTCGGGGTCGGGTCGCTTCGACCTCGATACACCAATCATAAACTCGGAGTCAGTGGTCTTATTCCTAACACTTCAAGTAGTTCCTCGGAAGTCCGCATGGAAATAAGCACATACCCCATACCTTCGCATAAATTACTTCCGCCTTCCCTCGCTCCACATTTTCGAGGAAGTGGTGCTGGGAATGGCCCCTTCCTCCACATTCTCCACTACGCGAACTAGGAGCTTTCTCGATTACGTTAACCTTTTAGCCACGTCCATATCCTTTGTCATGAAAAGGATTTACGGGCCAAGTAACTATATTAGAAAATTCCTCCTTCTCTTCACGAACCCTTCCTCGGTGATGCACGCAAATAAAGTCCCAACCAAATTGTCTTTTTTGATCTTCATCGGAGATTAATGCAAAAATCCTTCTCCGAATGGCCTTATAACTCCACAGTAAAGCAAATACTATGAATCGCTCGTACTTGAACTCTACCTTCACTTTCTGTCCCCCCTGTCTTTGATCCATTGATGGCGCCGCAAAGGTTTGACAAACATTAATCATCACTCTAAACTCTTCGAAATCTATCCAGACCGGGGGTATCTTCTTC
Source organism: Beta lomatogona (assembly GCA_947646795.1). Classification (NCBI taxonomy): domain Eukaryota; kingdom Viridiplantae; phylum Streptophyta; class Magnoliopsida; order Caryophyllales; family Amaranthaceae; genus Beta; species Beta lomatogona. The sequence continues at coordinate 207,162 of CANSNZ010000531.1, read as the reverse complement.
AATCTCCATGTACTCTCTCTTAATCCTCCTATCAAAGCTTTAATATCCTCATTTGATCCGCAATTGAATGGGAGTTTACACACTCTAATCCCAGAAGGGTGAAAGATTGAGTGGAACATTTTCAGTTGTTCCACTCCTTCTATTTCCTTGATGCAAGAGATGATTCTCCCTAACACCAAGGTCCGCCTTTTAGGGCTTTTTTCTTTATCTTTCCAAGGTGAAAAACCGGAAGGCAAACAAATTCGACCCATATCTTAATAACCGAGATTATGCATGGGAGCCCAAACCTTCAACATCGTCCTTTTGAAGGCTTCGTATTATAGGACCGCGCAGTCGCAATTTTCCAACAAGCAAGAGAGACAAATTATCATGAGATTCGGTATTCTCTATTCCTCCTAAGTCTACCAAATCATTATCATCGTCAGCTAAACTGAGAGAGGAACATTTTGATGCGAGTTCATCGGCCATCCGACCCGAGATTCAAGCGCCGACGCGGAGAAAAGGCTTATCTTTCGGAGGAGCCAAACCCTATCTTTCGAGGGAGTTTTTATGCATTTTCCTTTATATATATATATATATATATATATATATATATATATATATATATATATATATATGATATATATATATATTGATGATTATTATAACAAAAAATTGTACTTAATTTACCTATTATGAATTTGTGATTATTTAGAGTTGTTTATTGAAATTCAAGTTCGGTGAAGATCTTATCCTAAAATCTCACTTTTATTTTAAAAGCTAATAAATTTATTTATCTTTTATCTTGTTCCCCATAATTTGCTTATGTAATGAGATATATTACTTTTAAAAATTCATATTTTATGTTGAATCTCATTCGTCAAAATTTCTTACATGGCGCTAGAATTTTCAAACCTAACATAAAAGGAAAAATTTCAAAAACTACCTTTATAACCAACTTTTTTCAAAAAACTACATTTTAAAAATTTTCTTTCAAAAACTACCTTATATAACATATTCCTTTCAATATACTACCATGTTATGTTTATATTTAATACTAATCAATAAATGACAATCGCCCTAGGTATTGTTTGCGGTTGAGTAGCGAGAAAAAAAAGAGAGAAACGATAGGGAGGAAAGAATATCGGTTTACGGTGACTCAAGTATTAGTGATTAAACCCCATTTATGGTAAAATGGTAGTATATTGAAACAAATTTGTTATATAAGGTAGTTTTTTGAAAGAAAATTTTTAAAAGGTAGTTTTTTGAAAAAAATTGATTATAAAAAGTAGTTTTGTGAAATTTTCCCTAAATTAATTATGGGAAATTCTACGTGGTGGCCATTAGTTTTGGAAAATTCTACATGATGAATTCTTGAAATCCGGATTACACAATGTGACCCTATGGTATTGTTTTACAAACAAAAGTGACATTAATGACTTTTTCCATACAATTTTGTAGTTAATTAATTTTTAAAACCCTTAAATCTAATTAATAAATATTTAATTAACATTTTTTCAAAAAAAAAAAAACCTAATTTAAATCACACCCAACCCCCTCCCCTACTACCACCCTAGCACCACCTCCATCCCTCTCTTGCAACCACCCACTCCCCTGCTGCCACCCCTTTCCCTCCCCTCTCCGACCCCCGAACCATCCCCCCGACCATTACCACCCCCTCCCTTCCCCTCCCTGACCCCCCATCCACTGCCACCCCCTCCCCTCTCCTCCCCACCCCCCCCACCCCCCACCCCCACCCCCCCCCCCGAAACTTCCCTGTTGCTTTTGAATTTTGAGAGAAGAGAGGGGGCGGTATTCGTGGGTGGGGATGGGGTGGGAACAGGTGGGTGCGAACAGGAGAGGGGATGGGGATAGGGTGGGAACAAAAAGGAGGGGGTAGGGCTGGGTGCGAACAGGGGAGGAGGAGGGGGTGGGATGGGGTGGGAACAGGGGAGGGGGTGGGGTGTGTTGCAACGAGGGAGGGGGGTGGGCTGGAAAGTAATGTAAGAAGGGGAGGGGTGGGAGTTTGGGTAGTTTAGGATGGAAAAATTAATTAAAAATTAATTAACGTAAAAAAATGGATGGAAAAAAGTCATTAATGTCACTTTTCTTTGTAAAACAATACCATAGGGTCACGTTGTGTAATATGGATTTCAAGAATTCACCATGTAGAATTTTACAAAACTAGGGGCCACTACGTAGAATTTCCCATTAATTATCTTTGTTCGTTAGTCAAAAGTATGTTACTGGTTATATGACAAGCCTCCTTTATATATATATTAGCTAGATTGATTATATTTATACAAGCATCCATTAAACCTATGCAATGTGGGTGCATAATTTTATTTTTTCTAATTCTTGGAGTAATATATATGTAGGAAAGTTGGGTTTAAGCAAAACCGAAGATACGAATTGCAAAAAGTAAAGAGTTATTTTGAAATGGCTGGACACCTAAGTGTGCATCGGATCATAAAGAAAGCTTAGAAATATGTTTTAGAAAAGGCAACATCACTTAGGAGTAGGGGTGTCAAAACAGGTTCTCAAACGGAGTTCCGGGTATTCCCACGGTGAACCAGAGTCGACCCGGACAGGTCGGGATTCTGATTGTCGGTGCCCCAGGTCATGATTGGTCGGGTTTTGTTCAACCTGGGTCGAACACATTTGAATCATTGGATTCCGGGTGCTTGGGACAGTGCGAGCGTTCCATTTACAAGTCGATCCATTCCCGGATATGATCGCCCGTTGACTTTTTTTTTTGCTGGGTTTGCGCGAGGTCGTATTTAGGGTTTCATGTACGGTTGAGTTAAGTCAAATGTACTCGGGTTGAATTAGTAATGACCTTAGTTCGATCATTGTGAAACATCGAGTCCATTCGCTATTGAATGTCAACTCAACTTCGGATAACTCTCGATCGGGCCATCTTGATTTTGCTATGGATTTTGTAAACGAATCATATTAATAAATGTATTAAGATTGACATATATATACATATGTGTGTGTGCGATAAATATATGGATGACAACGAAAAACCAATAAAAACACTATATTTATTACCGTGATGTTTAGTGTATTCTCTTAGTCAACACTTATTTCGAATAATCAACCGTAAAAACTACTCTAATGAGTAAAGGAGTAGAATGACTCTTCATATGTTTTAATATTATATATTATAACCAACGACAATAATAACGAGTAGACGATCAATTCTAAGCTTCATATAAATGATTTATTATTAGAAGCATTATGATTGATATATAAGTTTGTAAATAGCTATGATGGTAATGAGAATAATAATACTAATAAACATAAAGCGGCAATGATAATAGGTAAAAATACAAATAATAACAGTAATAGTAACAAGGCTAACAATAGCAATAGTAATACAAATAAGAACAGGAATACTAACAATAACAATAACAATATAAATACTAATATGTTGAATCATTTTAATATAAGATTGATATCAAAAATAATTGTAAAACCAATCTAGTACTCTATTGATTATAAATTAGTATAATGACTCTTAATATGTTATAATACTATGAGGCCTAAGTGATTATAACGAGGGTTCATATGTTGCACAATAATAATTATAATAAATTATACCCCCAAATCATTATCCCCTGTAAAAACTAACCATAACTTATTATAATAAGTTAACTGTTAACAAGTAACAACCATAAGTTAAGTAAAATAGTTAACAAGTACTTACTAGTTACTAAATAGTAACTTGTTAACAACCATATAACTTAATACTAGTATAAGATTAACAACCATAACACTCCCGTATCTTTATAAGTTATAAGATTATTTAAGTTAATTGTTTTTATGTTATACTATAGTTTAATACTAGTATAGTATTTATGGTCTTCTCTTAACTTTGTATATATATGTGACTATAAAGAAACTATTTTATCAGTAGGCTTATATATATGTGACTATAAAGAAACTATTTTATCAGTAGGCTTATATATGTTAGTACGACATAACAATAACAAACATATATAACGCGGTATATATGTATTATGTTGTGACTATATATGATAAAGTATAAACAAACTATTTTATTAATATGTTTAATCATTTTAGTAGTACTATACATTGGTATTAAAATAATTGTAAAACCATTCTAATACTATATTGATTATAAATTAGTACAACGACTCTTGATATCTTATAATATTATAACAAATGACAATCATATGTTTACAACAACGGTTCATATGAGGCTTAAATGATCATAACGAGAGTTCATATGTTATACGATAATAATAATAAACATAACAACAGTTTATATAAATGATAGTAAACATAATAGCCATAAGTCAATAGTTAACTAGATAGTAACTTGTTAACAACCATATGTTAACTTAGCATTTAGTCAGTTACTCACATACTTATACCAACTCAGTAACTCACTAGCTTGTTCCTAGATAATTGAAGAAGTTGTTACTATATAAGATTATGAATGTATCAATATAGATTATAAGCTAATTCAAGAGAATAGTACACTATTTTATCTAATTCAAGATAATAGTACACTATTTTAGATAGTAGTCTTCATGTTAAATGCATTTTGAAACTAAAACATGTATTTGGATTGAAACAAGTTGTTATCAGACGAGATCAATGAATGTATCATTGTAAGTCGATAATCAAAGTCAATGTAACATTACATATAAGTTCACTTTAATAAATATAATTATACTATTACTTAATTGAGTAATAGACTAATGATAGTTGTATAAGTAACGCCATAAGTATGGAGTCTAATTAAAATTTAGAAACTCAATTCATAACTCTAATTAAATAATGATGATAATAATAATAATAATAATAATAATAATAATAATAATAATAATAATAATAATAATAATAATAATATGCTAATTAATAAATGATAGTTATGGCTTAAATACTAATCATAATAATTTCAATAAAAATAAGCAAAATTTCAAATTAAAGTTAGTAAGTTACTAAACCAAGAAAATAATTAGTAATATTATAACTTATAAGAATATAAGATTATCAATTATGTGTGCTAGGTCATCAATCCATGTGTTAGATCATTCTCTATTCCTATTGGTCAAGAAATAATATCATGGATCATGAATTAGAACCCTTGATTTAAGAAGGATCAAAATCTAACCATTAATCTCTCAAACCCATTTTCATTTCCCTAGTCTCTCTTCCATCTATCGATCTATCCTCTCTAAAACCCTAATCCCCACCCCTCTCATCCGCCCACCTCCACTTCCATCTCTCATTCTCTAAAACTCTTATCCTTCAATTCCACTCGCCTCGCATCTTCTTTCTTTCAACTCCATCACTTTACGATGATCACTATTTATGAGTCTCTCTCATCAATTTCGATTCTCATCATCGCCGTAATTTTTGTTCCAACCGGCGACCAAAGCATTCGATTCCCTAAGTGACACCTCCCATTTCCCAACCTTTAAAAATAACCTTTTTTTGCACCCCTGTTGTTTCGGAGATCCGAAGTCGTCTTCGTTGCTTAAACGGGCGTTGCCCGCACCACCGTCGGATACCCGGTGGCACTAAGCTTAATCATGAGTTCCGCAGCCTTGGCCGATCACGCCGAATCTGTATAGATAATGATGTTGTTAGGAGATTGCAACGAAAATCTTGGTGGAGATCTTGCTAATCGAAGCTCGCCGGAGGCCAAGATCGAAGATCTTATCGAACGCAAAAGATCGAATATCTGTAAACGTGAAGGTTCAAGCAAAACTTCATCTCATATCTTGATTTGAACAAGCGAAGATCTCGATGAAGGTTGCTAACCGAAGATCTAGCTCGCCGGAGTTAGTGGTGGTTGCGAGATTGTTCTACCGTGGTGGTTGCAGCCCCACACGAGAGTTTTCCCTTTTGATTTGTAATTTCGTTTGTTGATTTTTATATACTTATGTTATGTTGAATTAGTTTTTTGTGAGATCTAGAGTTTTTCTACTCAATTTGTATCAATTATTCTCGAAATTCTTTTTTTTTCTCTTTTTCAATTGTACCTTTTTCATTCTTTCAATTTTCTAATGAAAAAAATATTCAAGTTCGTATTACTCAATATATCACAATCAAGATCTTCATATCCTTTAAACTATTGCAAATTGTTTAGTATAGGGTTACGAGAATTTGAGATATTATTTGGTAGAAAATTTGGTAGAATATTAAAATGGGATAATTTGGTAGAAATAAAAAATGGAGAAATTTTGGTAGAATATTAAAATGAGATAATAAATTTGAAGTATAGGGTTTAATCAAATACTTTTTAATATTATTTGAAAATGGGAATATTGGGTAATTAAATGAAATATAAACAAGTACATGATATTCAAAGTTTAACCCTTAAATTAAATATAATTTAGTTTTTTATTTAATTAATTATTAAATGTAATAAATTTTATAAATTAATATATTTAAATGATTCTAGATATAAAAAAATAATTGAATTTTAGTAATATTTGGTTGAGTACTGGCCGGTTCGAGTTTCAATGCAGTGTCCGTCTGGGTCGCCGCATATAATCTCGCCGCGCCGGCCAGTGTCCGGGTAATCCCAGGTCGCCTGGGTCAGTCCGGGACCGACCTCACTGTGTCGAACCGTGTTCAAGTCGGTCGAATCGTGCTGATCCAATGGCCGATCTGTTTCGACACCCCTACTTAGGAGCTCAATAGAGTCGAATACATACATACTATTTAATATCAAAGCTTCATCCATAAATAATTCAATAAACAATCATGCTACCAATTTCTACACATAATCAACAGTTTATACCATAAATCAAATTACATATAGTACTACTCTGAGTCTTCCTCTCGTTTGTCCTTATTTCTCATTCTTTTCTCACCATAATTAGTGCAAACTAATTAAGATTAGCATCTTTAGAAGTGTGATAATCCAACCAAGAGATGATATCTTTGAAAACACCAAATATAACCTCATCTGGCTCCCCTTCAAGAAGTTGGTGATAAGAATCCTTGTAAATGTTGAGCTTCTTGTCTGAGCTGCTTGCCTTTTCATACAATGCCTTGCTAACTGATGGATCAGTTACTGCATCAGCCTCTCCATGCAAGATTAATAAGGGTAAACAAACCTGATTAAACAAAGTGACATATAGATTCAATTTCATGATATTGCAGTGGAGTTCAATACAGTTCTAATTCTTTAGAGCTTATTATAGCAAGATATACATAACGACTACACCAGGTTGTGACATGCTTCACATACTTCCTGCATTCGACGTTCTATCTCATCTGTTGTGTGAAGCAACTCAACAGCTGTCTTCAATCGCGGTTTATCCTTGTAAGCAATGATATTGTAAGCTGTCTAGATTCATGTATTTTGAACAAAAGAGGTTAGAGTGCTGCAGATTTTCTCATAATTTTTGACAACTTCAACTCAGTTATTATAAGAGTCAATAAATTTAGACAAGGATATACTATGAGCTCCTTATTATGATAAGCTTCTCAAGTTACCATCTTAATTCAAGTGATTTCATATCCTTTTTAATTCAAAGTACTTACCAAAAAAAAGTCTAATCACACAAATAATTACGAAACCTAAGTCAAAATCTGAACAATTTGTTCCTTATGTGCTTGGACCTCGGAGTATTATAGGGTAATTAGACTACAAATTCTTAATCCCATGTATAACTTAAGTATGCCAAGGGTGTGTTTCTTTGCTCAATTACTCATTTCGATGGTTTCAAATAAGCAAAAATATTTCCAAATGAGTAACAAGCAGCTAGAATAGTCTTAAGGATATATTCTCGAGAACAAAATAGACATGCTGCAATTAGTTAGACCAATGTTTTAAAGAAACGACCTTTCATATTTGTTAAGGGTAGGTCCAAAACAGCCTCTTGTGATTATATAGATAGTTCGTTGTAACGTTAAGACTAATAGTATGGCAAATAGCTTATGGATCAAGAAGCTAACCAGTTCTTTCTTCTCACGGAACGCAATATCATCTAAATCTTTAGTTGGAACTAACTTTGATTTAGGAAGAGCTTTAGATAACGCAATCAGAATCCGGGTCATTATAAATGAAGGGCGCAAATCATCTGCAATCTACACAAACGAGAAAGAGAAGAGAATGAAACATTAGTTCCTCCAATTCATATAGCAGATATGCTTTTAAAACTTCTATGAATGGTAGGTAAACATACTTTGCACATGGGTGCCAAAAGAATGGCACCACTCCATGCTTTGGGTTGCTTCAGATGCACCTTCAAAGCTACAGCCCCACCCATTGACTGTCCAAATAAAAAGCTAGGAAGAGCATCAAATTCTGGTTTTTCTGCTAGCAACAAGTATGCAATTTTTCAACATAGTGTATATGATATCGAAAATATAAGAAGATATTAAAACCAAATGATTAAAACCAGTTGACAATAGTAAGAGTACAATAGATCCTCTATCTTATAATGCGATACTTTCTCTCCTCTTTCTCCAATGTGGACAACTCACATTTGCAACGTTTAATAAAATGTGAACTCAACCCTAAAGGAAAGTTTGTCTCACAACGGACAAAGTATTAACATAAGTATAGAAAAAGAGTAGCGAAAGAAACCAATGTCACTTACCTTTAACTTTGGAGTAGTGCTCAATAACATCTTCAACGAGTCTCTCGAAACTTGGAATATAGCCATGAAGACCATCTGAAAGACCAAAACCTTGATAATCCATCGCATAAACTCCATATCCTGCTAGAGCAAGTTTCCTGGCTGTTCCTGCAATTTAACACAGAAGACTGAAATTTTGATGATAGTTTATGATGGACCAAGAAATCATAATATCTTAAGAACCATAAAGAATAAGGCACATGCCTTCAAAGAAAAATGTACAACTTTCTCCATAACCATGACAATAACAAATCACTGCTTTTGGAGGGTGGGAATCAGGAACCCAACTTTTGGAGAAAATTACTACTCCTCTTGAGTTCTTTTCATATTTCTATATATTCAACAGAAAGAACCAATTTTTAAAATAACAAACCTAATCACATAACTACTATATTGAGATTAGAAGTATGCAAGATCAAATGTAATTGTAATAGTTGGGTTATATTAGAAGCTCATTACCTCATGTAGTTTTAATCCTTGAGTTGGGATCTGTAGCACATGGAAAAGAATGTTAACTGAGAGAAGACTTATGTAACCTTTGTTTAACGATTTGATCACATACAATAGTCAATAAGTCAATATTATAATGGTATCGTTGGAAAGCCAATTAAAAACTGTGTACTATTAGCAAAAGTCAATATTTGGATGGTACCATTGAGAATTTCCCCTTCAAAATTATATAGAATAAGATAGACATACACTGGTACACAAATTACAAAGAGGGCAACTCTAAGCATTGGAATCAAGAGAATTAGTATGTTAAGTTGATGTAGAGATGCATAAGATTGAACGGAGAGCTAATGGGCTATAAGATCAAACAAATATATATACTTTTCGATAATAATGTGCAATAAAATAGAATTTATGTTTTTAATGTAGAATTTATGTAGTAACTAGGTAGATCGAGATGTGTCGATCTCTAAGGTTCGTCTAGTTTGATAGAAAACATTTTCCATCAAAAATGGTTTTTCATGGAAAATATTTTTTTCCGGTGGAAAATGAAAACTAATATTCTGGTCTTCATAGATATTCAAACAAAATTACTCCCCATACTATCTACTACACAATTATTAGCAAGAAATAACAAAAAAGACTGATAAAACAAACTCAAATTATTCAATAATTCTATACTAGTATAATTGACCAACCTCACCTTGAACAAGCAGTGATCGATGGAAAGCTGAACATCTTTAAAAGCCTCGCGAGCACGGCGGCGAGCAGAAGCTTTATCGAAATCGGCATCGATGATCTTCTTGAGCTCGCCGGAGATGTCAACTAGTTTAGCTGATCTAGAAGAAGGAGCCATGAATATTGTTTCTCTCTCTTCTTCCTTTATGGACTTACCCTTTGCTTACCTTTCTTCATTTCTTTCAAACAATGAACTTCTATTATCCCTCGACGTTAAAATGGAGTTATAATACTACAACTTGGTAAAACAGAACATAAATAAATCAGTGTAGTGAATAGCATGACTTTTTGACATGTCAACGCAACGCGCTATTGGAGGGTTTTTTTAATTTGAAAAAACAAAAATTTTCGGAGAGATGTAAGTTTTTTTTTTTTTTTTTTAAGTTGGTAAGATGGATGACCCTACTGAATTGACACCTTGCACAGTTTTAGTTAGTCAGGTTTGTAGGATTTGATCCCATGACCTTGAAGTCATGAGGCCAAATTTTTACCACTAGGCCACACCTTGTAAGTATTCGCTTCACAAATTGAAGTATACGACACTTAAGTTTGTACGGTGTTCAATGTATTACTTTGACTATTAATATATTTAATTACATATTAATAAAATATAATAAATATATTCAATTAAAAAATATATAGATTGAAACAAATTTAATAAGAAATTATTTATATAATGTTGGGAGTTTGTCGTCTAAATTTGTAAAATTTGATTTTAAAATGCTAGTATTATATTCTTTTTGGATGAGAAAGTAAATTTAGCAGGAAATTAATAGTATCACATAGTCCACCTTCATCATCACGAATCATACATCATCGTGTAATTGACTATGTTCAACCCTTACTATCCAAAATCAAAATTAATACTTCATCCGTTTCAAAATAGATGCTACACTTTCATAAACACGGACTCCTAGGAAATTTTTGAAGAGGAGAAAGAAAAATGAGGACCCATGTGATAGGAGAGAGACACTGAGATAGAGAGGATTTATTTTCCAAAAAAGAAAGTGATGCATCTAATTTAGAACACCTCTTTTTAGAAAGTATAACTCCTAAAAAGAAACGGAGGAAGTATATTGTTAGTTGTTTGGCTTATTTGAGCGGTCAGTGTGATATCTATCTGTATTTAATGTTTTCGTCAACTAATTGTGTTTACTTAGAACGATGTTTGGAATACGAGTTGTTGATTGTTGAATGTCTAGCTGCAAAAGTAACCAACTTTTTAGGCAAAATAACCAAACCCATTAGTGACTAGCTAGTTGTTTCAGTCAGCTTCTATATTTTGCTTGAGCTCATTATTCATTAACAAGTGACTTACCAAACATACCAAACATGTTTTTTGACTGCCCAACATATTATCAAACAAGGAGAACATTAATTTCTTGGAGCAAAAGGTATGAATCGAACACGAGACTATTATTGATGCAATATATTGATATTTTGAAGACGATTATTGATGTTTCAAGAAACTTCAAGATTCAATTGACAAAAACTAGGTCACTAGCACAGCAAACAACTAATTGGGCAGAATCACTGTTGTTTTCTCAATATTGTAATTTCATCAATTATTCAATGATAAGTAAGTAAGTAACACAATTCATCCCCTACCACAAAGTACAAACTACTACTAAAGAAAATATCATACATCTTCAATCTACTTCATCAAAGCTAACCCAATTACTAATTATGGAAATATCAAACTAATATTTTCAAGAGAATCAAGTTGGCACTTAATGACAAGGCTCTCAAGTCTCACCCTTCAACACAAAGGTTGTCGGCTCGATTCTCATGGTTGGATATTGTTGTTGCTGCAATCTGAGGACCCAACAAGAACTCGAGGATGTAACACATAACATAAGTTACAAAAAGCCATGTGGAGTATCCTAGAATTACAAAGAAAAGCCTCAAATAGTAGTAGTAATAGTAGTACTTCATGTAAATGTTACTTTTGGAACTATTTCTACCATCACCAGTTGCAAAATCACCTAAAAGAAAGAACATTGCTAAAGCAAATAGTAGTAGCAACAAATACTTGATTGAAGTTGGCATTTTAAAGATTTGTTGTTAAAAGTTTCATAGTCTCTCATTTGCAGAACGATGGCTTTATAAGCTAGTACTAGTAAGTCTTAAGTCAACTATAAATATCCAAGAGAGAAAAAGAAAAATTCACAAGTCAACTAGCTAGATAAGTCCTGGAAATAATTGAGCACATTATGAGAAATAACTTTGAAATGGCCTAACATTTTCCATATCACGTAGATTGACCGTTTCGAAAGTCTGCGACTCTATGTAGATTGTAGACCCACCATATAGATTGCAAGATTTATCAGCGAACTACTACCTCAACAGATAACAAATATAGCCAAAATCAGAAGCTGGTTTGTGGGACAATTGCCTCTAATGTCCCTTTTAACAGAAGAAAATGAGTAATTTTCAGAAGCATTTGAGACGCGCCCAACTCTTGGTCCGCCTCTAATCATCTGTATTTGTTAAGAGTAGAACCCCACATGTGAGTTAGGAAATAGTTGTCCCACATTGAAAAATTAGAGAGAATTACTAACATATATATTGGTGGGTTACTCAACCTATCACCAATTGGTTTTAGGATAGAATCCTACCAACCTCGTATATGGTCAAACTTTCCTTCGGCGCCCATGGTTTGTGTCAATGACTTGTTGTGGAATGTGGAGTTTGGTAATGTGGAGGGTTCGAAAATGTGGCTTAAGAATGATTGCAGCTCAAAACTTGCAGCTAATTATGAGTGAAAAGAAAAATTTGTATGCACGACCATGCTCTAAAAAGCAATTCAACATTAATGTAAGCATACACATTAATGCTATTTCAATCCATAAAACAAGATTTTATTAATTGTTCCCTACAATAAAATCGAATTGGGAGAAACGAGACTTTGAACATAATTCACAATTTCGAAAGAACTTCTACAATCATAAGGTGTGCAATATTCATTTCTAACTTGAACGAACGAACCTTTACTACCTTGACGTGCATCAAAAATAAGTAACCTTTCCATTGGCAAGTCTCCATCACGTCTTTCATCAAATATCAAAACTCTACCATTACCAGTAATTCTCACAAATCTAGGAAATAACTTTCTGAAATTATTGTAATTATTCCATCCTCCTTTCAGACTAAACATCTTGTTCCATCTTTGGTGCTGATCATCCAACACCAACATCTCAACAGCAAGAGGCTCTTGTCCTCCGTATCGTTGACACAAACACAACTTATTGTATCCCATGACCCCAAACAATATCTCCGCCAAATACCTTCCCTCTTCGCGATCAGTGTGGTGGATATGCTTTAGTTCCACCACCCTTTCAAAACTTTCATTTACCATATCAAATTTAACAATAAGAGATACCTGGTTATGAGTACAAACGGCCCAATATAATGCATCATTCAATAAAATTGCCTCACTACATCTGCTACCTCCAGTATTAGTTATATCATGAAGATGTGCATTAAGGTTTGGTATCTTCATAGATTTTGCAACAATAGTGCTATCTAATTCTCGCCACTCATTTTTCCTCAATGAGTACACATGAACTAGTTTAAAATGGGTGTCTTTGATTGTGTAATTTGCTACCAATACAATTTTGTAGTCGTTAATCGAGGGGATGAAACCAAACCCACATAAAGAGTGCTTGCAAAAAAACTGAGAATGCATTGGGATAGGTGATGGGATAAGCCGAGACTCGTTGATAGTAGGATTCCAAAGATGGATTTTTTTCGTGCTGCGAACATAGATGCATAGTATACCATTCGAGGATCCTAAAACATGAATGCCATCATGTTTGTAAGTTGCCTTGAATTTAGGAGCTATTGGTGCAAATTTGCCATGATTAAATTCTTGAGTAGGGTTACCGAGGCGATCTTTGAGATCGAGATGAAGAGTGAACATAGAATGGTTTGATCTTATGACAAGATAAGATGATGAAAGATTGTAATGTGTTGTATAATGTTGATGATGGGATTTGGCAAAGGTAGGGTTTGTGATTAGAGAATTCCAATTTTTGCAGACTGATTTGAATCTTAAAAGGGATTTTACAGGTAACCATAAGAGGATTTCAGGGATCAAATCTTCAGGGAAAGAAGAAATCATCTTCATCTTCTTCTCCTCTTTGCTATTCATTGTAGTCTTTCTTTTTTTGGGGACTAAAGTTTTCTTTCTTATAGGGTTTGGGGACTAAGATTTATAAGTTTAGGGTTAAGATCAAGGAGCTCTATTCTACATCTGTTACAACTTATAAATGACGTCAACTGATTTTTTTTTTTCTTTTATTTAGAAAGTTGTTCGTTCTTTTTACTATTTAACACACTCAATTACTCCATTTATTATTATTAGACTAGTTTTGAAGCCCGTGCATTGCACGGGTTGTTGCTTATTTTATCTTTTTGTAATTTTTTTTGTTAATATTATTGTCAATTTTGTGTTGCTGTGAAATGAGATTTTTCAACACTATTGTATTTATAACTTTCTCCATTCCTTTTCTATTACAACAATTAACGCTTTGGGTGGTTTCATCTTTTGGAACCATCTCACTTTTGAGTAAAACAAAAGCAACTATTGTTGACAATATTGCTTTATTTTATGTTAATAAAACCCTTATTAATTATCTAAATTGCCTCATAAAGTTGCGTTTACTTTATTAAGGATTATTTATCCCCTACTCTAGTTAACTAAAGGGGTACCTCTATGCTAAATCACCCATTTTTTATTTCCTTAAAAACCATGCTCACACCAATTGTTGTAGTAGAAAAAGAACAGGGAAGTATTTGTCATTATACTATAATTTCTAGATTTATTATTACGATATATAAATTTTATAATTTTTAATATCCAATTAAATATTGTAACTAACTCTATTATTAAATGGTATCCTAATAATAGGTATGACTAACAATAATTAACACAGTTTTAACATGAATAATACCCGAATGATAATTTAAGAAAGTAGAGCGAGGGTAATAATTTAATAGATGCAGAACAGAAAGAATAGAGAAAAACATGAGTGTCAGCCACAACTTCAACTTTGAATATAGCACATAAACACTAACGCATATAGAATGGAAGATGAAAAAGCAAAAAAGAAAATCATAATGATAGTTTCATGAATAAAATTAATTAAATGTAAAACTAACCTCTATTAATAATTGAAAATATTATTTAAGAGAGAAAAAAAATTCCTCTTCATCAATCATGACCATATCAAAACTTATCAAACTTCCTCCTTTTTTTATGATCCGTGACCTTAAACAGTCTAGAAATGCGAATCTTGATTTCCAAATAGTTTTAGTAGAATTAAGTTCATGGAGAAAAAAATAAGATCTTACATATAGATATATGGAAAAAAACATAAATAATTATGTATGCAATAAATATTCTAGGAATAAAATAATAGTTAATTGCATAATACCTCTGCAATCTCGATGACAAACTTTCATTTGATTCTTCATGTAATGCCATCATGGAATGTTATAGGTTCAAAACTATGGATATGAATTTTTTATCTTTATATAACTCAATTTTTAAAAGTATGATTCTTAAAGACATAATTAGTATTGTCAGGTATAATACGCTATTTTTATATATTTAAAATAAAGAATAAATAATATGTTATTGTTCATCTAAATAAATACATTTTCATAAGTTGTAAAACAATATTTTTTATAGATCTTATTTCAAAGCATATCTCGAGCACTCTCCGATGGTAAAAAAAAATATACTATTGCGAATTATGTAGCAAAAGTTATAATCAATTTACATTGTATAATAGGTAAGATTTTTTATTTAAAATCAGACTATCAATTTTACATTGTTGTTTATTTTATTATATTTCATAAGTTGTTGAACTATATTGTAAATTGATCTTATTTCAAAGCATATCTAGAGCACTATCCAATGGTACAAAATTTTTTATACACAATTTAGATAATATAATAATTTAGGTTGTTAATTCAAAACCAAACTCTAATTTTCGCTTATCAAAAGCTCCTTATATGCATTTAAATCTATGTAAAACTCTATTCTTTAAATATTTTCATGATTTGGTGACCCTATATTGTAAATGGATCTTACTTTGAAGCATATTTCAAGCACTCTCCAATGGTATATGAATTATAATGTTTTGAATTAGGTAGCAAAAGTTATACACAATTTACATAATATAATAATTTAGGTTGTTTATTCAAAATGAAACTCTAATTTTCCCTATCCAAAACTAATTTTAGGTATTTAAATATATGTAGAACTCTATTTTTTATAATATTTAAATTTAAAACTAATTAATGACATGACAATCCTACGTGACACTATCTATTTCATAAGTTGTCGAACTATATTGTAAATGGATCTTATTTCAAAGTATATTTCGAGCACTATCCAATAGTACAAAAATATAATATTCCGAATTACGTATCAAAAGTTATACGCAATTTACATAATATAATTATTTGGGTTGTTAATTCAAAATCAAACTCTAATTTTCGCTTATCCAAAACTCCTTATACGTATTTAATTTTTTGTAGAACTCTATTTTTGTAAAAAATAAAAATAATAATTAATGACATGACAATCCTACGTGGCGCACTCTATGGCCTCGAAATCTTGAGGAGCTCCCTATGCTCCCGAAAAGTTCCTCCTTTATATATATATATATATATATATATATATATATATATATATATATTGATTCATGCAACTTGCATGGGAGATGACGCCAACTGTTTTTTTTTAGAAACTTGCCCGTTCTTTAGATTATTTAAACAGACTCAATTAGTCCATTAATAATTAATACTATTGATTTTTTTACTAATTTTTAGATCTGTGCAACTTGCATGGGAGACTTTTGTTTTATAAATGCAAGATTTAACGATATTTTAATTTTTGAAAAAATTATGGTGTGATTATTTATAAATTATTAATGAAATACTAAAGACATAAAAGTAGTACTTCAATTTTGCTAGTGTTTGAGTAATTTAAAACTTTATCTTTATCTTCAGAGGATAAAAATAAAATTTTTTATAATTGTTTTTAATATTTATCTTGCAACTCGATGTGAATATATATTAGAAAAAAGGTACTCCCTCCGCTCCAGAATATAGTGTTTGTTTCTTAATTTGCACAAGAATTAAGGAAACTATCATTTATATTAATTATTCGTAGTACTTGTATTGAAAAGATAAAGATTTGAATTAGAAAGTACATATGTTACATGTGACAACAACTTTCCATGTAAAAAGTAAGGATAAACATCGAATGTGGCCTATGTGGCTTAAACTTTCCATGTAAAATTAATGAGATCAAAATAGAAATAAAATTTGTTTGATGATGAAATTTTAGAATAAAGTATCATTTCAAAAATAGAAACAAGAGAACATCTTGTGACACCCAAAATAGAATACAACCACTATAAATTGATGAGACGGAGGGAGTAGTAAAAGTTATTCATTACCTTAAATTAGGGCTGGCAATCAGGTCGGGTTGGATCAATTTCAGGTTGACCTGATTTATATTTCAGGTCACTTACCCCTAACCCAAACCCGATCTGATTCTAATTTCAGGTTGAAAATAATAACCCAAACCCAACCTTACCGACATTGGGTAGACCCGAAACCAACCCAAAATGACCTGAGATGAAATTTCACTATACACGCTAAGTTATGAAAGTATGGGTTAATGACCTAAAATAAAATTTAGTTGATCCAAGAAATGGGCTTGGCCCAATACAGATAAGAATAACAAAAGATAGGTTGTATAAGTTATGAAAGTCATGGTTAATTTCAGGTTGACCCGGCTTGAAAATAATCCGACTTCTAAATTAGGTTATTCGAGTTATTTTCAGGTTCAAAAAGTCAACCAGAACCTAACCCATTATATTTTCGAGTCGAATTGGGTCGACCCATTTTTTATTTCCGGTCGAAAATCTCAACCCAAACCCGAAATTTTTAGGTCAGTTTCAGGTCGGTTATCGGGTTGGGTCAATTTTTGCCAGCCCTACCTCAAATAAAGAAATTTGTGGAAAACTATCTTTTATATTGCAATTCGGAAGGTGTACTCCGTGCACCGAGTAAGGCTAATAATTCCTAATAGCCACCCCTCTCTTTTTTCTCTCAAACCCTAGCTTCCCCTACCCCTTCTTCATCAATTAGGGGTGCCATGGATGATTTCATCAATGGTAAGCCCCTTTTCCCCTTTTATTTTCAGTTTTTAATTCATTTATTTCTTATTTTGTTGAATAAATGAGTCTTTATTTATGAGATTTTTTCAAACCCTGTTATAGGGATTTTAATCTCTGTTGTGGACATCTCCTTCTCCCATATGGGAGTTGTGAGTATGGTTTTTTTGTCTTTAGGTATGAGAAATTGTTTTCATTGGTTGAAGTTCAAGACTCAACATGAAGGTATTGGAATCTAGGATGCGGTCAATATGGCTCGATCAAGATTGCTCTTCCAAAATTATGTCAGAATGATAGACTTCCTCATCATTGATTCAGCAAATACAAGGGACTCTGCTGTATTGCTCGATCTGGTTCATTGTACTTTTTCGAAGACGAATTTGATTTAACCTTGTCTGATTGCATATTGTTTTTCTTTAATACCTATTATAATGTCGTTTGGCTTTCAATTACTGAAATTTATCTTTTAAAAAAAAGACTAATAACTCCTAACAAGATAAGGGAAATTAAATAGGTTGGATCTCGTAACATGTTGATTTACCAAATGTCCACCTCTCTTCTTCGTTGAACGAGTAGCCTACTCCTCTAAATAGCTAGTCTTTCTCATTAATTAATCAAATAGAGAATGGAAAAACCACAATTTGCACATAACTCTGCACGTCTATACTAATATATTAAAAAATTTCAAAAAAAAAAAAAAATACTAATATATTAAAAGGTATACAATAAAAAAATAGTAAATGAATTGTATAGGATTTAATCCCATGACCTTTAAGTTTATATACTAAAGTCTTAACCACTAAACCAAATGATATTGGTAATATTATTATCAACTATTTCTCCGGATGTGTAGCTAGGATCCACAAGATTCATTGCTCTCATGAATAAAGATTGGTATATCTTGGCGTGCGTCAAGAATAAGTCAATTTTCAAGAATTACTCTTTTTATAGAGTACACATCGCTCCTATAAAGCCCGAATCTTACGATGATAAGTTCCAATTTCTTGTTCAATTTTTAGTATGTCTAGTAGTTTGTTTCTACTAATTTTTCTTGATGGCAATCTTTTATTATTTAATATGTTGGTGGGTTGTCTATCTTCTTTTACAAGTAATAATATATCTGACTATTTAGAATATGGTTAGGATGTTTCCCATTATGGTTCATCATAGTAGAGCTTTATTGAGGGAGGGTTATTCGAGTATGCTACGGCTGCTATCAATCCTTCGTCTGTAGTATGCTGAATGAGGACAATAAATTCTTCTTAAATAATTTATGGTGGAGTGATGGATCTATGTGAAAAGTTATATTGAGACAATAATTCAAGAATTCGTCGAGCTATCAGATTCATGCATGCTTTTGGAGTCTTAGCTCTTTCTCGGAAGAATTGTGTTTTGTTTTGTTAGTTTTAATATAGATGTCATACGACTTTGATTAATGGTTTCTTTTGGATAAAGGACTTGATTGAATTAAGTCAAAGCAATAGGATTCATACAACATGTAAGGGGCAACGGCTTTAGTGGGATTTCTCAGTATTGTGGTCCTTTGAGTAACAACCTGTTCAATACAATTTGAAAAGGTAATAAGAGCCTTAATCACATACTTCCTCTGTTTCAAAATTATTGACACACTTTTTCGGACACGCTTGTCAATACATAACATTGACTATAAATATCTCTAATTCCCTACATGTAGAAATTATAAAAAGTTGATATTTTGAAAGTATATATTAAGACAAATCTAATAAGATCACGCCTGACTATGTTTTTCCTTACGTAAAAATGACAGAACATGGTCAAAGGAGAGTGTGTGAATAGTGCAAAAGTCAAACCGTGTCATCTATTATAAACTAAGCAAATTCTTCCTAGCATCCTTCACCAACGTGTTGGCTTCTTCATGTTGTCATCTAGGCTCAAACCGAAGGTGACAGTCTGAACATTGATTTTCAGCGCCCTACAATCCAAAAAATGTTAATTAGGCTGCAAAAGTTGTCGTCTAAGGTGACGATCCACTGCGAGTCTGCGATTAATGAAAGTTAGCGTCTCGTACTTCATTCAAAAAAATAAATTTATAAATTATTATACTTCCTCCATTCTTTTTTAGTTGCAATGTTTCCTTATAATTTATATCTAAGTTCCATATTAGTTGCAACATTTCCTTATTTAGTAAAATTTATCTCTATCTCTCTCCTATCACATGGGTCCTACTTTTTATCTATCTCTATCTGTCTCCTCTTCACATGGGTTTCTTAAAAAATGTGTCAATGTGATATGTTGTAATTATCTCTATTATATAAGTGAAGGAGGGAGGCATGATGTCCCCCTATTAAATGACTATAATACCACTACAAAAAAAACCTCTTTTAGCTACGCAGTGGAGCAACGGAGATAATATCCGTAGGAAATATTGCAACGGTTGCACATTCCGTATTAAAAAGTTTGCTACGCATTTTAAACCGTAGCAACTTTGCTACGGTAAATTTAACCATAGCAATGTTTACTACGGAAATCCCCAAAACCGTAGTAATGAATTTAAGGAGGGAAATTATAGAGTACCATTGGGTCCTTTCATTTTCCTTTTTTCTCACAAGCATCGGTTTTATTAGGGATTTGGCGAACTTGATGAAATTTTGCTACGAGTGTGTTTTCACAGCCGTAGGAAACTATTAAAAAATTCAAAAACACTTGTTTGAGGTCATCCTCACCCACAATTCTGCACAAAGATCATTTCAAATTCGCGGGTTGATGAAATTTCCGCCTCCCTCATCTACTGTGTGGCGTGCGTTTCTCTAACCTCCCTTAATCTGAAGTGAAGCCGTTCTCGTCCTCTGTATTTGAGTAGAACCTCTCGCCGGCAACAAGTAGGTATCTCTAGAAACCTAAATTTCACTTTGCTTGATTTATAATTTCTGGGTTTAGGGTTTTTTAATCAATTTGCTTTATCTTTGTGCTGCGAAACATGAGATTTAGGGATTTATACAAAGTTTAAAGCTTTCCCAACATCAATGTTACTTTGATGTGTTGAAAATAAGTTAAATGTTTGTTTGGGGTGAAGTTAGGGGAGTTCGTGAGAATGGTGGTTGCGAAAAAGTTCATTTATTGTTAGTAGTTCAGGAAATTTTGTTGAGTTGGTGAAACAACAATTGTAGTTAAAAACTAGTTAAGTAATCTAATTAAAAAGTGAGTAAAATATCATCGAAGATAAAGCAATAAACAGAGTTAAGTCAAGAACTCAAACTAATACACAAAAAGAGGAGGCGGGGGAGTTAGTCAACTGCCTAACCCGTAAATGCATAATAGATGAATCGATGATGTATGTCTGTTTGATATGTCTTCACATCGCAAAGTGCAAATTGTTGTTTGTAAGTGAATGTTGTTGCTGTGAAGAGTACACATGAATCGATGATGTATGTCGATCAGTTTGCTATGTAATTGTGGGTTAACATTGAAGTTCTTAATTATCCGAACAATGAAGCTCTATATTACTGATTTGTTCTTGGCACATCTGCAACATCTAACTGTCTACTTGCTGTTTGATTTTGTAGGGGTTATAATATTGGTGTGCTACTGGTTGATGAATTCCTAGGAAAGTCCAATGTCACTAGATGTGTGGACTTAAAGGAGACTGCTGAAATTGCAAAGGTCTGCCTCTCATAGATGTACTTTATTTCGTATTATTGTCTGCACGGAAATATGAATGTGTTTGTGCCTTTTCAGTATCTTTCTCTTGACTATGACAGCTGATCAATGTCCTACTTAACTTAACTTTAGTGGTTTATCTCCCCCTTGATTCAGGAACATGTTTGATAATAGAGTAGTAGATGATCAATGTCCTACTTAAACTAATGATATTGTTTTATTCAAATGCGTTTGTTGTGCCATCATTGATTGTTATTCTAAATAGTATTATTTCCTTTTTTTAGAATATGCTTATGTCTTTAGTCTTTACAAGTGTTGAGCTTCTCGATTTGGTTTATGGTTAGAGTATTGTGTCGTGCATTATGGAAGGGGGGGATACTGTTTGGCTATATAATTTTGATTTGATTAGTGCTTGTAGTTAATGCTTCTATAAAAGTTCTTAGTTTTTGTATGAGTTTTGATTTATGCTTAAAAGTACAAAATAACTATGCGAAGCTGCCCTTTTTTTCTACTTTGGAACTAAATAAGCTATTATCAATCTCTTTGTATCTCTTATGCAAGCAAAGTAATTGAATTCATGTTCCTTGTTGTAATTACTTTTAGTAATTTTCATTATTGTTATTACATTAGACAATTAGAATCAATGTTTACTTTATGCATCCTTTAATCCACTTATGAAATAGTTAAAGCCAATATAAACTTTGCCTTTATTCAGATTAAATATAAAGCAAGATGATTTTTTTTGTCTTTTGGTGTTACCAATAATGCTATAATATTCTAAGATAGATCACTAGATGACATAGATACAAGTGATTTTGCAGTATTATGATGATGGATGATCGAGAATGGATGTATAGACGGCTTGATGGAAAACACCTTAGCTTATCATATACTGAAAAAGTTGATGAATTTGTTGAATTTGCTAGTAGACAGGAGAAAGTGATTGTTGATGGTTGTTTGAAGTGTCCTTGTGAAAAATGTCGGAATGTACCCTATCAAGATCCAGATACTGTTAAATTGCACCTTTATAAGTATGGCTTTCGGCCTGATTATTATATTTAGACTTCACATGGGGAAAGTGACATTGAAAATGTATCTACAGTTGGTTGATCTACCTCTTTCGAAGTTGAGTCTAATTCATATAGAAACATGGTAATAGATGCATTTGGATATGAAGGTTATTCCGATAATCAAAGAGAGACTTATGTAGAAGAACCACACCCTGAAGCAAAGAACTTTTTTGACATGTTAAAGGCAGCAGAGAGGCATTGTATGAAGGATGTAACATGTCTTTATTATCAGTTGCTACAAGAATCACTAATCTTAAATGTGAATATAACATCCCACATAGAGCCATAGATATTGTCACCTCATTGATTAAGGAGATTTGCCCGAATGATAATCAAATGACGGAGACTTTCTACTGGACACAAAAGCTATTAAAGGGACTTGAACTTCCACATCATAAAATAGATGTATGCCCAGAAGGATGTATGCTTTTCTGGAAGGAGAATGAACATCTTGATGCTTGTCTTATATGTAAAGAAAGTCGATATAAGACAACTAGAGCAAATGGGAAACGTTTTTCTAAGAAAGTGCTGCATTATTTGCCGATTACTCCCAGATTACAAAGATTGTATGCAACTAAATCCACTGCAGAACAAATGGTTTGGCATGCTAATAAGCGTTCAATACAAGGCATTATGACCCATCCATCTGATGGAGAGGCATGGAAACATTTTGATGCAGAGGAGGAGGATTTTGCTGCTGAACTACGTAACATCCGACTTGGGCTTGGCACGGATGGGTTCTCTTTGTTTGGCAAATCTGGTAAACAATACTCATGTTGGCCAGTGATGGTAACACCTTATAATTTGCCACCCTCGTTATGTATGAAGAAACCTTTTATGTTTGTTCCTTTGATTATTCCTGGTCCGAAGAGTCCCAAAGGAAATTTAGATATCTTTCTACAACCTCTCATTGAGGAGTTGAAGAACTTGTGGGAGATGGGAGTGACCACATATGATATTTCAAAGAAGCTAAGCAAAATTTTAACATGAAAGTTGTCTTGTTCCAAACTATAAGCGACTTTCCTGCCTATGGCATGTTATCTGGGTGGAGTACTGCAGGGAGTTTGACCTGTCCTTATTGCATGGAGAAGACAAAGTCATTTTATTTAGAGCATAGTCGGAAACAATCTTGGTTTGATTGTCATCGACAATTCCTTCCTGAAGATCATGCTTTTCGGCAAAATAAAAGTGGCCTTTTCAAAGACAGGGTTGAAAACTCCTTGCCTCCTGAACGGTTGAATGGTGAAGAACTGTAGGAGAGGGTGTCAAATGTACCAAAAACAGAAGAAGCTCTTAGCCATAATTCAAGGCATGAGGGATATGGGATTATGCATAATTGGACTAAACAAAGCATCTTTTGGGAATTGCCATATTGGAGTAAACTCTTAGTACGTCATAACCTTGATGTCATGCATATAGAGAAAAACTTTTTTGACAACATATTTCACACGGTTATGGACGTTAAGGGTAAAACCAAGGACAATCTCAATTCCATAAAAGATTTAAAACCGTATTGCAGACGACGACATCTAGAAGTTGGAGAGGGAGCAGTTAAAAGATCAATGCCAAAAGCCCCATATGTGTTGCCGAAGGTGAAGAGAAAACTATTATGTGAATGGTTTAAGAAGTTGAAATTTCCAGATCGTTATGCATCTAACCTTGGTAGATGTGTCGACACTATGGAGTATAAGCTTTTTGGCATGAAAAGCCATGATTGCCATGTATTCATGCAACAGTTACTTTCGGTTGCTTTCAAAGATCTGTTGCCTCTCAATATATGGAATGTCATAACCGAGGTAAGCCAATTTTTCAAGGATTTGTGTTCTAGCACTTTGCGATGTGAAAACATGACTCGGCTAGAGAAAAACATTCCTGAAATCATCAGTAAGTTGGAGAAAATATTCCCTCCCAGTTTCTTCAATGTCATGGAACATCTCCCTATTCACCTAGTATATGAAGCAACTGTAGGTGGACCTGTTCAATATAGGTGGATGTATTGTTTTGAAAGGTAATGTGATGTATCTTAGAAATGGCTTTAATTTTTTTTTTCCTTTATGTGACATAACCATACAATTTTATTTAGGTTTCTATACCATTTAAAACAAAAGGTTGGCAACAAAGCTCGAGTTGAGGGATCAATTGTCAAGGCAATCCTGACCGAGGAAATATCAAATTTGTGCACCCATTATTTTGAGCCTCATGTAGATACAAAAGTTCAAGATTTATGGTTGGATTCTGATAACAACGATAAGGAGCAATTGGATCCAAAAATGCCTGAGGTTTTTACTTGCACCACTGGGTATAGTCCTTCAGAACAGGATATAGATTATCTTGATGATAAGGATTATGATATCGCTCATGCATATGTTCTTGGTAACTGTGAGATACTTAAAGATTACAAAAGGTAACTCTTTTGTACAAATTATAATTATTAATTACATAAATGATATAGTTGGAATACTAATAAAATATGCCATACTTTGTTTGAGGAAGATATGATGAGCACACATGGTGTTGCTAGGAGGGATGATGTGTGGATCAAATATCAACATAAGTTCTCTATTTGGATAAAAGAATATGTAAGTTATGTGATTAAGTATCTTTTAGTTCTAGTTCATAACTTTTAGTTTTCGTTCACATAGTCATAAGAATCTAATTTATGTAGGTTTTGAGAAAGGGAATCAATGACGATGTTATTAGTTCTCTTGCACTTGGTCCGTCAAGACGAGTTCGAAGATTCAAGAAATTTGAAATCAATGGTTACAATTTCCATACATTTTATTATGGAAAGCATAAGTCAACCATGAATTATGGAGTTTCTGTGAATAGTGTCGAAGGTAATGCTTATTATGGAATTCTTCGAGAAGTATTAGAATTAACTTACGTCGGGGCAAAAAAAAGTTATACAACCATTTTGTTCAAATGTGATTGGTTTGATCCAAGACAAGGAACTAAGATACATGAAAAGTATAAACTTATTGAGATCAATCATGGAAGGAAATATCCGTGGTACGACCCATTTGTGTTGGCTTACCAAGTTGAGCAAGTGTGTTTTGTTCCTTATCCTAGTACTTCAAATGAGAGAAATCAATGGTGGGCAGTCTTTAACATTAAGCCTAGAGGGACATTTGATTATCCGGCATTTCAAGAGGACTTTATTGAGAATCCTCCATCTTTGTCTGAATTACTTGATAACGAAGATATGGTGCTAGCAGAGGAGGAGGAGGATGAAGAAGGTAATGAAATGGAGATTGTAGGTGAAGACTTGCTTGAGGATGACAAATCTGATTCTGACATTGATGGAGACGAAGAACAATTCGATGATGATTTGTCAACTGATGAAGAATTTAATGAATCCGATGATGACTTATGAGCTAACTACTTTGTGTGGATTAGGTGTCTTTTGTTTCATGGTAGATGCTATTATGATTACACCTATTAGCTTCTCTGTTTTGTATTTTGGTGATGAAGAAGAATTCATTTTGTGAGCTTCGTTCATTCCATCCTTAAATTCACCTGTCAATTATTATATATATAAACTGATTACTTTCATATTGTTTCTAAGGCACATCTGAATTCTGATTTTATTTGCAACATCTATGTATTGTTAACAGCTATAACTTTAGTTTACATTGTTTAATTCTGGTTTATTACTCACTTGTAGAAATATTATTGATTATCTTTGTGCAGGTTTTATTTTTTGGATAAATGAGTCATGATGTTGTTAATTTACTTATCTTCTTTGTTTTAATTATCCATTCAATGTTATTAGATGACATATCGTTGTAGAGGTGGACTTAATGGAAGAGGTGGAATCATAAAGGGGCCACGTAAGCCTCTTTTCCAGGCAATACAGACAGAGAATGATTACGTAGAGAATTTTGTTGTGGAGATTAATGACATATTGGCCGAGGGCCAACTAACTTAACATCAATTATCTTTGGAGACATCTACTTCTACACCATGTGAAACCACACCATATGTTGCTACACCATCTTTAGGTGCTACACCGGCATCAACATATACTTTGAATTCTGCGCAGCCTTGTATGCTTATAACGGATGACACTGGTAACCCCGCAAAGGGGGATAAGGTGTTGCATCCTGATGGGTTATGGTGAGTTAATTTTGAACCAAATGTTGAAGTTGTTTTTAGTTTTGTATGCTTATTTTGTGACCAATATCATGTGTATGGTTTTTATAAGGTTTGGCAAGCGTAAGGTGGTAAATAAAGTCATGAAACCTCGTATATGGAGTTTTATGATAATCCTTACAACAATTGGTGTAATGTGCCAGAAGAGGTCAGACGGAGATGGTGGCATTCTTTTAGAGTATGTAATTTTTTTTCAGCGGATTTTCCACCTTTTTAAACTTCTTTTCTATTTTCCTACATCTTTTATCTTGTTAGAAACATCTTTAGATAAGTGTTTTATTGTGTAATGGACTTAATTCAATTTACCTTCTATGCACTTTTAACAAATGAAGAAGGATCATTCTTGGGATCCATCAGTTGCTGCATTGGTGAAAAAAATTGGAGGTCAAAACTCAGGAGACGTCTTAGTCAAGTGGCATCAATCCTGGGTAAGAAATCTGGTTATAAACCAAAGTGGTGCCCTTCTAGCATCAAAGTTGGATTGAAAACCATAAGAGCAACCCCCGAGTTCAAAAAAAAATCTGAGCAGTGCACTGCCAATAAAATTAACAGCACAAAGGCTTCTCTATCAGTTGTCAGGGATCTATCTCAACGCAAGAATTGACAGAGAAAATGGCAAGTTCTTTAAGTGACATTCTAATATTTTTTTTCTTCAATGTTATTACTTGCAAATTGTAACTGAATGTTCTATTGGTTGTGTTTATGAAGACAAAAGAGAAATCTGGTCAAAAGCCAAAGCCATCAGAAGTTTTCAAGAGAGCGCATACAAAAAAAGACGGAAAGTTTGTTGACAACAGAGCAGAAACATTTTGGGTATGTTTCTAGTTGCTGCAATCTTCATCTCTATCCCTTACTTTACTTCAATTAAGTTTAGTAAAATCGAGTCTTATGCTTCAATCAGGTTCAATTTAGTTACCAATAGAGTTGAGTGAATTTGAGTCTTATGCTACAATCAGGTTCGATTTACATAAAGTTCACTTGCTTCGTTTCAAAAACTATGTTAGATATCTGCCCCTAATGTATTGTAGTTCATCCATATTATCATCTGTTTGAATCAATTTAGTCCTTAACTCTTGGGTTTGATTAAATATACTTGTTATATGATAAGGGTATCTTAAGAAGTTATTTTGACATATCTTATGTGGCAGACTGACAATAATTAATTACACTTATTAGCGATATGAAAATAATTACATCTTCTAATAGTCAATGATATGGCTTCAGATCAGTTAGTAAAGGAAAAGAATGTTATTTTTTAATGATCTACAGATGAACAATAGGCTGCTGGTTTGAATCGGGCAGCTAGGTCCTTAATTTACCAATTTGTTACACCTGAATACAAGGTGTTGAATGCAAGTAAAAATAAAATTTTCAATACAGGTCAAACTCTTTGTATTAAGGCCCACTCTTCTTAATGCTTTGCTATTATGCTACATGATAATACTTCACAAGTCTGAACATCTATCTGTGCTACAAGAAAGTTGACATATTTATCTACTGTATGAATGACATGATCCGATTTTAGCTAAGTTTCTATAGTCAAGGACAACAGTCGGTCGACATTCTAGTGTATGAATTCTTTTTAAGTGAGTTTGAGAATTCTTTATAAGTGAGTTTGAGTGAATTTCCCAATCTCTTAACACTTAATAATTAAATGATAAATTTGTGAGACTTAATTTGGTTTGAAACAATCAGATTTTAGAAATAAATCTATTTTTTGGTAGAGGCGATGTCTTGGATTGATGCTGGAGGATGAAGTGTTGCGCCTTCCCTATCTTCCTCTTCCTTGTTTCGAATTTTCCTCTGTTAGGCTTCCTCTTTCTGGTTTTTGATGTTATAGGTTGTTATTCAAGTTTCGTCTGGGCTGCCGCTGTGAGTCAGGGTCATTGTGTTTGTTGCTGCCCCTAACGCGGTGATTCTAGCTGCCCCTCTCCCCCTTCTCTCTTCTTGCTCGATTTTCTTTCCTCACCTCTAGAGAAGTCTGTTGCCGCCTGCCTCTGTTGTACTACTAGGACTATAAAAGTTCTTTTATATTATTTAAAGCCTTTCACCAAAAGTTTAACTCATTGACAAAAACAACTATATTGAGTACAAAGTGTCTTCATGATTAGATAAACACCCATGGGATCTCACTTTTATAAATACGTCTTAGTGAACAATATTTGAATTAATATGATACTTTCTAAATTGTAAATATACTTCCAATTTTGTTGATTGCCCACCTTTTAATTAAATTATGAAAATTGTAGGATGAACTTCAAGAGAAAGAGAACGCTAACAAGGAGAGTGATGTGCCCAAAACTGAAGAGGAGATATATCTCGAGGTGGCTGGAGGTTATGATAACAAAGGAAGAATATATGGTATGGGCTCTGCTGTTGAAAGTTACTTCAACAAACCTGTAGCCACTAAAATTAACAAACCTCCATGACAACATGTTATCAACTTGGAAAATCGTATTGCGGAGCTTACTTCTGTAAACCAAGAACAACAAAAACGCCTTGATGACACGATAACTAAGATGGAGGATCTCCAAAGAGTGGTTCTACTACTGTCTCAGACTCTATCTTAGTGTTGCATGTACCCTTTTGACACCACACCATAGCTTCTTTTTGGATAAACTAATCTATCATATATTTTGGATTTGCTTGGATGGTGTGGATTATCAAGAAAGTTCTTGACAGGTTTTTGGTAGGATTTCTCTAGATGGACTATACTATATCAAGACATAGATTTTACATATATAACTTTTTGCAAGTGGTATGAATTTATTAAGTAGATTATTTTCTCTCAAACTAGTAGGAAAAGGTGTTGTGTGGTTTGGTGACAAAATGTATTTGTTTTCTTATCACATTTGTTGTTGATATGTTAATTGATTTCTCTACTTTCGGAAGTGGATTGAAAAGGATGTTAATATATTTATATACTGTAAATGTTTGTGAGATGTCAAAGGATGGCAATGTATAGTTTTGTAGTAACAATAATGTTCATTCGGACAGTCCTAGGAATTAAAATGGATTGGAACTATTTAGTTGTGAAATCAAGCCATTGAAACATAGCAACTGTTGCTACGAAAATAAGAAAATCGTAGCAAATTTTGGATAAAAAATAGCAGGCAAGAAGGCAAGTGTTGCTACCAAAAAATAAATAACCCGTAGCAACAGTTTGCTACGTATTTATCTATTCGTAGCAGAATATTGCTACGGATAACATTGGAACGGTTTGTATTCCGTAGGAAATATTAAAACGGTGATTGAGAAGCCGTAGCAAATTAGTTTTTGCTACCACTATATTTATTACGGTTACATTCCGTAGCTAATTCCGTAGCAATATATTCTTTACTACGGATTTTGTATGTTTGCTACGGAAATTTTCCGTAGCTAAAAAGTGTTTTTTTGTAGTGTACCCTTAATTTTTAATTACATCAATTTTGTTTAAATTTTTAAGATAATAATGGGTAATCAATCAATCAACATTTTTGCCGTTTTTAAATAACAAGAATTTGAATAACATAAAATTTTAGGTTTTAAAAAAAGGAAAGACTGTAAAAGTTTATAAAAGAACAAAGATAACAAATTCATTTAAGAATAACAAAATCTTCCATTAAAAGAAAAAATTGTCAAAATAAAAAATCACTAGTATACTTCCACAACATTATAGGCATGTAAAGAAATGATAATTTTAATGGGTTTATATAATTTCAATTTGTGTAAGTCAATTACATAGACGATAATAAGGTCAGATCAAGATAATGTACTATATTTGAAGTTTTAGCTATACTATCGATGATAGATAATAACAGTTAGAATTGAAAATCGTAGACAAGTAAATCGAAATTAAAAAGAAAACAAAAGAAAAGCACATATATGAAGGTAATTTTTGCAATTGTGGAGAATATAAATTTGAATCAAATTTGAGATTAAAAAAAAAGCAAAAAATAGAAAAGAAATATTATTTTTATATTTGATTTCCACGGATAAATAAAGATAAATATATTTGCAATTATGAACTAAGTTTACAAATATGTGCAAAGAAATCACCCATAAGAGACCATATTGATGATATAGGTGGTTATTTAATAAAAAACACCTAATTTGTTAGAAAAGGGGTCTCTTTTCATATGATGAAAGACCTACTTTTTAGAAAGGTGGTCTTTTTGCATGTCTCCAAAAATTTCCAAGACAAAAAAACCCCTTATTCTTATTAAGTGGTTATTTTGATTTTACATCTGTAGAAATATAATCGTGTCTTCCATTTAAGGATCCGATGATGAAACATACCGTGGTCTTAATTAGTCCGACCCAAGGGCAGAGCAGTTTGAAAAGCCCTTAAAAACCATTTCGAAAAGTGTTAAAATCCTATTTTACAGCCCAATTAATTATTCAGGATAATTAATTGTATTTTGAGCCCAATTCTTTGAAAAGCCCAATTAATTGATAAATAATTGATTTATTTTAATAAATAAATATTTTCAAAAGATATTTTTCTTAAGTCAAAATCAGATTTTATCCCGTACAATCAGATTTTCGTAGTTAAAGGATAAAAGAAATCTTTTAAAACGCGTTTTAGAAAAGCTGGCAATGACACGTCAAGAGCCAGGCTGGTGCGCCTAGCACACAAGCTTGCGGCTGGCGAAGGGCCGTGCGCCTGGCGCACGTCTGTGCTTCAGGCGCAGCTTTCCTGACATGTGGCACTGTGCCACACACTGTGTCGTGCGCCTGACACACAGCTCTGCGTGAAGCGCATGTTTCTTTCTTATTTTTTTTCAAAGCGCGTACCACGTGTATGCTTTTTATTGGTCATGCTGCATCATGCGCTTGACACGTCAGCTGCACCAGGAGCAGTGCCGTTTTCTCTATAAATAGGCCTGATTTCCGTACAGATAAAAGAGGGATTTTTCACATTAACACACTTCGAACTCGACGAATACTTTACGAACCTCTCTACGAACTACAAAACTTCCCTACAAAAACTCATACTTTCAAACACAAATACATTCAATCTACATACTTTCATACTTTCAGATTTTCAGGCTTCATGATTGCTCGTCCCGAAGGTTGTCAATCTCACAGACCCAAGCCACGGTATAATCCTGAGGGTCCTTAAATAAATTATTTTTATATTGAAGTTACTAACAGTTTTCTTTCCTGATGTAGATCTTTAATATAAAATCGCTCTACTGTATATTCTAACCTCTTTTCTATACTTTATTTTATTTTATTATTATTCATGCCTTTGTATATTATATGCCTGCCTGATCATTATATGCATGCTATTATGATTGTCCTGCTTTAATGCTTTCATCGCCCACATGTTATTTTTTCTAATCAAAGACCTAAAGAACTATTCTAATATTAATCAAATTAATTAGGACAACCTGCTAGGCTCCCTGGAATATTGATTGCCTAATAACATATCACTAAAAATTAGTCTTTTTATGTGTTTCCTGAACCAATTTAGACTAAATATTTTTATGGTCTATAAATAAATTATTTGATTATTCTTTGGCATAAAATCTGCAAATAAATCGATATTTAGTAAAGGCCAACAATGTACAATATGGTTCCTGACCATATTTGTACCCTCACCCCCGAACTCAATCTCTGGTTCATTTTGACCATATATGGAGTCATGGGGAAATCTACATTGGATAATTTGTCCCTATGATTTGCCTATATCCAATTAGGTTTATGATTCTTCCTAAAAAGGATTGTTGGCGACTTCTTTCAAAACAATTTTCAATAAAAACTTAACAGTAGGGTAGTCAAATCTAATACGCGCTCACACGGCGTAGGCGAAATAAAAACACGCCTACAATTTGGCGACTTCACTGGGGAGGATTTTAAAAAATTCAATTTTTTAAATGAGTGGGTGAAACTTGAAAAATACGATTCATTCTTATTTTTATGCCTTTGAATAATATAAAGTTTTGCATATGCATGGCTAATGTTCAGCCACTATAAGGACAATCTACATTGCCACATTAGCACATGTTCTATGTGTGAGGTCACCCCCGAGGGGTTTACGCTTTGTCCTTCCAAAAAGCTTCCTGAGCGATAGTGTTGGATCTTAGTCATAAGCAAACCTACCCAACCATGGCATTGTTCTCTTGTTCCTGACTTGAGACTGGAGTGCGTCTTACACGTGGCCACGTCTTTAAGCAGGGGCACGAAGCGTGGGATCAATCTCTTAGTCATGGACCCTTTCAACCTTAACCTAAACCTGACCAATAGTTGAATGTAAAACTAGACTTTAGGTTGAGAACTTTTGCATCCATATTACCTGACATTTATGTGTGATTGCAATTTTTGCCTGCTAATATGCTTTACGCCCGAAATTATAGCAAATCGGGTCTAAAACAAATCGTTGTTTTCGCCCGAACCTTCGTCAATTTATCAATACGAGTGCCACAGGGCTTTGCGCCAAACGCATTGAGTTGCGCCTGGCGCAATGCACTTGCGCCAGATGCATAGGCTGTGCGCCGCGCGCACCAGTTGCGTGGCACACAACCTATTGGTCCCATGCTTATTGGTCTTTTGACCTTTGTTCGAGTCTAAGATAACAAATTTGCATCAAGTATAATATTAAAAAAAAAAGAGGTCAGTCTTTTCATACAAGGTCGAGTCTGTCCTAAAAAGTGCATCTAGAAAAAATGGTCATTATAGAGTTAGAGTTGTCTTGCATGTCTACCTCTTCCCATTTCCTCCCTGATGTTCAACTAATCTTCCCTGTCAATCCTACCTTTCCATATGCATCTATTTCAAAAACTTACATCTTTTCTAAATCAATCCTGCATCCTATCCTATTCTACCTTTTTTCAAAAGCATTTACTAAACATCATCGTACCACGACATTTCAAAAAAAAAAAAAAAATTTCAAATCAATCCATCATCTTTTCCTAACAAAAGATAAAACAAGGGGTTCCTATCAAAAATGAATTTCGAAAATTCTAAACCCATTCCAAACACCTTTAATCCAATTCAATCCAATCGACCCAATTCACTTGCATTCATCCTAGGCCCATATGCATTATAGTCCAATTTGCATTCATATAGGGTCCATCTAATTTGAGTCCATGCATTCATATTAGGCCCGCTAGCATTAGAGTCCATCTTAGGCCCATATAAGTCTAGCTCCTAGGCCCATTTGCATCTTTATGTGAACCCTAGTCTATTTTAATCCCAGTCCAAGTCTAATCCAACTCTGATCCAATCCAATGTCAAGCCCATGTGCATTTTCAAGTCTAACTTCAAACCAATATAGAACTAAGTCCAGAATTAGGTTCACATAAGGCCCAACTCATTTCCAAAGTCAATCCAGCCCAATTCCAAATCCATATAGGACGAAGTCCAAACCATTAAGTCTAGCGAAGCTAGCATCTCTGTAAGACCATAACGACACCCCTTTGACCTAGCTAAGCTAGTCATCCCTGTGAGACCATAACGGCACCCCTTTGACCTATCGAAGCTAGTCACCCTTTAAGACCATAATGGCACACGTTGACCTAGCCAAGCTAGTCACCCCTAAGACCATAAAGGCACCCTCCGAGTTTAGCGAAGCTACTCCTACCTTACATCTATAGCAGTCCAAATCCTCGAGTCTAGCGAAGCTAGTCTCCCCTAAGTCCATAATGGCCCAAAATCATCAAGTATGGTGAAGCCAATTCCCCCCTAAGTCTAGCGAAGCTAGCATAGGCAATCCCTCTGAGTCTAGTCTATTTGCAAGTTTAAAGCCTCGTCCAGTCCAGTGCACATCTGCATATGCATATAGCTAGGCCCATGTCGCTATCATAACCATAATCATACCCATTCCTAATCATTTCCCATTCCTATTTCCACTTTCGTCCTCATTTCTCATCTCCATTTCCATTTTCATTTCTCCATCCCTCATTTCGAAAACATCATTCCTAAAAATTTACGAGGTCCATTCAATTTCTGTTCAGGACGGATCGTGAGATTATAACTTGGGAGCGCCCGACAGAGAGGATACAAGGTCGACCTACTCCTAGACTCGTCAAACGCATCCTCACATTTTCAGACCAATCCCCCGACTCTTCTGAATCATCATCTGAAATGGGGGACACTAATGAACAGCTTAGTGCCATTATGGCCCAACTTCAACTGATGAACTCATGTCTTGAGGACCAAGACAAAGAGATTAAGGCACCCAATCAAGACCTACTCCTAGTATTATTAGGGTTGATATGAGAGAGATAAACACTTAGTTTTTGATCAAGATTTGAGAATTCTAGATCATAGTTTGTGATTGCTACAGCATTGAAGGTATATTAATTCAATTAGTTTCAAAGTTTTAGTTTTTATTATCTCTTTTCATTGCTATTATTTGTTCTTCCCTCTTATTAGATCAACTTATTATAGTTTCATAATTGTTATTTTAATTAGATTAATTATCTCTTAATCATGTTTAGCCCTAAATTAGTTATAGATCTCATGTTTTATTGCTTAGATTCCATGATTAGTGAGTAGTTCCCTATCTAGGGTTAGGGTGAAAGTATGGATTAAGGTTTAAATGTATTGTTAATGTGATTGTGATGATTTAAAGACGTTTATGCATTGATCTTGGTGTTTTGAGGCCTTAGGATAGATATTGATCACATTTGTGCTTTGGTATTTTGATTTCAAATGTTCTTAATTGAATTACAAATTCTTTTATCATCCCCATGAATCAACTTAATTTCTAGGCCAAGATATTGGGTAGAAATTAAG
Organism: Beta lomatogona; assembly: GCA_947646795.1. Classification (NCBI taxonomy): domain Eukaryota; kingdom Viridiplantae; phylum Streptophyta; class Magnoliopsida; order Caryophyllales; family Amaranthaceae; genus Beta; species Beta lomatogona. The sequence goes on along the minus strand of CANSNZ010000531.1, from coordinate 171,579 downwards.
AGGATCCTATATTAGGGATTTTCCAAATTCATCGAATCTCTTAATCAATTGACTAAAGACCATTCGAGAGAGGATTTAGTTGATTGATTAAGCGATCATTCTCGAGGACCATTCGAGAGAGGACTCGATTATTTTAGAGGAAAACTAAACCTTGCGTAATCGTTGCCTTTGAATCACAATTGCATTAATAATCGTTGTCCACTTTGATCCATACTAATAACCTTAACTCTAGTGTCTTCCTTATTCATATTTTCATCTCATATTATTTGCTAGTTCTTTGATATTAGTTAGTTTTAGTTCTTATAAAAAACACTTAAAACCCCAAAAACCCTTCAATTAGGTAATCTAGACTTGCTAGACTTTAATTAATCCCATTTTCCCTGTGGATCGACCCTTGAGTTGCCTTTACTACGTTCTTGGTAATTGCTCGTTAGGTTTTATAAATATTGTTTGAAAAGCGATTTTTGGTGCCTTAACGGCACACTAAAAACCTTTTATCACTTCCCATTGGCCTTCGTGAGTTGGAATTAACAAAGCAGAATTCCAACGAAGATTTTGTCACCTTCCTTAACATATGGAGGGAAAAGGCTGCACAAATGACTAACATGTCATCTTAAGAGGATCAAGTCCGATTGGTGATTCGTAACCTACAGCCCAAGTATGGGGATCATATCAAGTTCCAACCTATAGAGTCTTTCACGAAGCTCTATAAGGTAGGCCTGCTGATTGAAGAAGAGGTACAGGCTAACAAGATCAAGGGTTCTAACAACAACAACTCTTTCAAGAAGAGTAATACTAACCCTTCTACCTCTAAAAGCAGTGACATAAATGCCCTAACTATTGACAAGAGAGGTTATCAAGGACCTCAAAGGACATTCACTCCCTTAGGCATGTCTCTAGAAGAAGCCTTCACTAGGCTTCATGCAAAGGGAACACTTTAGCTTCTTGGCCCTACTCCGGACCCCGCTCCTGAGAAGAGATCCAGTAGATGGAATCCTAATTCTTATTGCAAGTACCATCAAGGAAATGGGCATCTGACATCACAATGCTGGACTTTGAAGCACCATCTGCAGGATATGGTTGAAGATGGTAGATTGCTTATTCCGCCTGCAGCAAAAGTCAGCAATAACGGCAACCCTTTGGGAAGTGCCTAAATAATGTCGGGGAATAGTCATTTAATGTTAGTTTTCTAGGTTGAGTCGGAGAGTCCCTCCCCTAGCTCCTTCATTTCCTTTCCCGTCGAGTCTATGTCCTTTAGGACTATAATGTTTATCAGCTTTGTTTCATTCATTTTTAATTAATAATATAATCGCATTTTCTTTTCATTTTCATTGGCCTTCCATCATTTTTATTTATGCTTCTAATTCAATGATGAAACTCGAATCGCCTAATAAACTTGACTAATAATAACAAGAAGAGATCTGAAATAAAAAAGAGAAGAATAAATAAAGAGGACATACATTGGATCAGGAGTTATTCCCCTCTCCCTTCCATTTCCTTTCATAAGCCATCTTCATACAACCAAGGAAAAACAAAAATCCTTTAAACCATCATTAGCCAAACAATCCCTTCAAATCAAAACTCCACAAATAACCTTCAAATCATTCAATACCCTAAACCAAACTTGTGTGCAAGCCTCACTACATTAAAAAATAATAATAAATGCCAGGAAAAAAAAAATTCAAAGTGCGAAAAAAGCAAAAGCAAAAGAAATGCACATAACAAAAAGAAAAAAATGCAAAAAAAAAAAAAAAAAAAAAGCCAAAGGTAAAATAAAAGATCAAGCTAGGGAGCTTGCACACAAGTTATATCCCTCATTTAAATCCTTCAATCCATCAAAACCCTTAATCTTTAATCCAAATCCATGACCCTTCATTCCTCAAACCAGTTAAACCTTCATAAAAACATCTAAGCCTTAAACTTTTCAACCTTTCGTCAACCTTAACTCCTTCTTCAAGGTATGTCCAAGCCCGCTAGGTTGAAAACGCGAAAGGGCGGCCCAGGAAAAAGTTAGGGCACATACAAAAAAAAATAATAAAAAAAGAAATCAGATCGGGAACTACGAATGGTCTGATTCCGCAAGGATACGTAGGAATCCTCATCTCGAGGTCCGACCGCTCAATAAAATAAAATTAATCAAGGTCTAATGATTTGACTTTTTAGAATTTAGGAGCATAATCTCTTTCTAGATCCCGACATAGACTCGAGTTTGCACCTAGCCTCGTCAAAGCCTTTTCCAGCCTATATTCATTTGAGTCACAAATTTTAACCTTTTGGTTTTCAATTCAAGCTCTCCTTTTCCCTGAAGGACTCTCCGATAATTCCATGGTTTATGGTAGGGGTGTTCATAACCGGTACCCGGCTTATCCGGATACCCACATATTCGGGTACTTGAAAAGTCGGCCTATGACCCGACCCGGGAAAACCGGGTACACGGTTTTCCCGGGTCGGGTCATCGGGTACCCGATTCGCTGATTCCCTTTTTTTAAAAAAAAAGTTGGCACTTGGCCGTTAGTAATCAGTATTTACTATTTAGGTAGGCATTAGATTTAGCCCACTGCAATGCAATATTGCTAGTTGTAATTCCACTGCAAATATGCAATACAAAATTACAAATAGTCAAATATTGCTTGCTTTAAAAACTACTCAAACTAAGTGCTAGTCAAATATGCAAATATGCACCCCTCCTGCTAGTACTCAAATATGCAATACAAAATTACAAATGATCTAACATTTCAAAGTTCCAACATTTGAAAGTTCAAACTCCTCATGGCTCATGCACCCCAACTTTAAAAACATCACAAATTCACAAATGACTCAATAAGTACTATCATCTATGAGATGCATCTCAAACTACTCAAACTAACAAGTTACAAACTTTAAAGTTCAAAGTTTCAAACATCACAAATTCACAACCCACAAAATAACACTAAAATTGTTTTTCCAAACAAAAAAAAAACACAACTTCAAAGCTCATATTCATTTGTGAAGTCCGAATCATCGGTGGTCTCATCAATTGCAATTGTCGGTTGCTCGGAGACCAACTCATGCCTACAAACAATAGAAAAATGTAGATGTTACAAATTTACAAATGAAAAAATATGAATAAAGCAAATATTTAAAATGAAAGTAATTGATGACAAGATAAATTACTAACCTTCTTCCATAATCTCCAACTCTAGCAAACTTTCCTCTATAGTAATAGGATCATAAGAGGTGCGCATCCAATCTTGAGAACAAACAAGGGCTTCAACCATCCTTGGAGTAAGAGAGGTGCGGAAGGAATCAAGAACACGACCCCCCGTGCTAAAAGCGGACTCCGAAGCTACCGTTGAAACCCAAATTGCAAGTATGTCACGTGCCATTTTCTTAAGAATGTGATAAGTCTTACTTTGTGAAGTCCACCAATCCAAAATATCAAATCCCTCATCATCATCGGGTTCGGCTTGGTCACTCAAATACTTGTCCAACTCTGTTTTTGTGTTATAATCGATATTCACATTATCCCTCCTATAATCGTTTCTTAAACTTTTTCTCTTAGATCCATTTCCACCACCATCACAATGAGTCATAGAAGAGGTTTGAGCGGTCGAAGTTGACCCCATTTGTTTTGTTGGAGGTTCGGATGATGCATAACAATCAAACAAAGATTCCAAAACATTTCTAATCTTTTGACATAAAAGAATAGAAGAACTAGTGCCATACGATCGACGAACAATGTACTCCACATAGTTTAACTTATACCTAGGATCAAGAACTAAAGCAATGAACATCAAAACATTGACATTATTAACATTTGACCAATACTTGTCAAATTTGAGCTTCATTTGTCTTGCCATGTTCCTAAGTCCATCATCATCATGACTAAGATAATCAGAAATTTCATATCCAATATCATATATGTCCTCTACAAGTGTATTACCGGTCACATACCGAGATCCCGACAATGTCAATGTAGCTTGATAGAAAACTTCAAGAAAAGGCAAGAAACAAGCAACTTTGTCCCAATCCTCATCATCCGGGGCCCCACATATCCTCCTAAGCTCTCTAGTGTAAGGAGTGTACTTAGTTTTCAAATTTTTGAATGCTTTCCTAAACACCAAAGCCGACTTAAGCATCAAAAAAGTGGAATTCCACCTTATTTCAATGTCCAAACACACACCCCCTTTGCTTTTTATATTTTCCTCATCAACACAAGACCTAAACTTTTGAAGTCTAGCAGGAGAAGACCTCACATATTTCACAGCAGCACGAGCTTTCAAAATGGAAACATCAACATCTTTCAAACCATCTTTAACCACTAAGTTCAAGATATGTGCCTCACATCTCATATGCAAAAACTCAGCATTCAACACACATCCATCCCAAAGGTTAAATTTTTTTTTCGAGTATTGTATTGCTAGATCATTAGAACTAGCATTGTCAACAGTTACAGTCAAAACCCTTTTCAGACCCCATTCTAGCAAACATTTTTCAACAGTTTTACCAATAAGTTCCCCGGAATGACCACCAATAGGACAAAAGTTAATTATTCTTTTGTGCAATTTTTCAATTATCATCGATGAAATGAGCAGTGAGACACATATAAGACAAATTTTGACCTGAAGTCCATGTATATGTGGTAAGACATACCCTAAAAGATAAATTCTTAAAAAAGTTCTTCAAAACCTTCCTTTTTTCAATAAAAGGCCATAACAATCCCTTGTAATGGTAGCACGTGAGGGAGGAACAAAAACAGGAATGGCAACCTTGCAAAATTGACGAAAACCTTCATGCTCAACAAAGCTAAAAGGCAACTCATCAATAATCAACATCTTTGCAAGTGATCTTGTAATCTCATCTTGATTAAATCGCCATGCCCTAGGAATACTAACAGTCTCCACAGTCCCATCAGTGTTAACTTTTGTCCTAGACTCAAAATCCAAGATTGTTTGTTTTTTGTCCAAGTTAAAAGGAGCTTTCTTACATCTAGAAGTGTGTCGTGACATGGCATTGGTTCCATTTTTAGATGAACAAGAGATTTTAGCATTACAATGTACACATTTCGCATGCTCCTTATCATTCACAATCTTCTCAAAATGATCCCAAGCAGAAGAAGTTTTCTTTCTTTTACCTCCTTCGCTAGATGGTTGCCCTTTATTTTTCTTTTTAGCTTTTCCCTTAGTCTCCATCACTATCTTCGGCTCATCGGAATCTTCATTAGTTTATTTAGAGTTGACCTCCATTAGATCATCATCATTATTATCTCCATACCTTTAGGGCTGTTCATTTCGGATATCCGATCTGATCCGATCCGAAATTTCGGACATCCGAAAATTTCGGATCGGCAAAGTAGCGATCCGAATCCGATCCGGAAAAAATCGGATATCCGAAATTTTCGGATCGGATAACGGATATCCGAAAATTTTAAGAGTTGATTTTTTCCTATTTTTAAAGTTTTTCATTGCTGTTTTTTTTGGCAATTGTGGGCCAACACTAATGTTACAAAAGGCCCATATTACTATTACTATACTAGCCACCAAGCCATGGCAACTTCTATATAGACAAAGTAGTAATTAAATGTAGTATGCAACTATGCATTATGAATCTATGCACCATTACATATTTGGCTTCTCCATGTTAATCCATACATGCAATTAATTCATCCAAGTTCTAATAGAGCTTCAACATCCAAGTTCTAGTAGAGTTTCAACATCTAAGTTCCAACATCTATCCAAGTTAACAAACTAATACAAATTACAAATAAAGTTTAACAAATTTAAAAGACCCATAAAGTTTCACCACCATAAAAAAGCTCATAAGACTAATAAATTTGTAGATCATTCAAAAGTATCCAATGACTCATCAATATCAATGGTTGGTTGCTCCATAGTCAAATCTTTCATACCTACAAAACAAATATTACAACAAAGAAAATGATAGTATTAATATTAATTAAAAAAAATTAAAGTACAATAATTGTGATTAAACTTACCATCCTCCATGTTCTCCAACTCAAGCAAACTTGCAGGAATTTAAAAAACGAAAAAAATCAAAGAACAAGAAAAAAAAACCGAAACCACCACCCAAGAGAAGTTGCTGAAAGAAGTTGCTGAAATTTTCTAACTTTCGACAAAATAGAGAAGTAATTGCAGAAAAGCCAGAAATCACAACACAGAGAAGTAAAAAAAAAAAAAAAAAAAAAAACATTCAGTCGAAATATAAGTTGCAGTCGAAACAACAACAAAAAACAACAACAAAATTGAACAAATCAAAGAAATCGAAGAACATACAACATAGAAGTAAAAAAAAAAACAGAAACAATAAAAAACACAGGAGAAGATGGCAGAAATTATTAAAAAAAACGAAAAAAAGGAAAAAAGAAGATGGAAAAATGCAGTAAAAAATTAAAGAAGATGAAGTGAGATGAGAGAATTACCTCATCTAAAGAAGAGGAGCGTCGAACTGTCGAAGTCTCGAAGATCGTCAGATCACAGCAGCCACGCCGGAAACTGGGCGTCTGGCAGCAGCCTCGCAGGCCGCAGCAGGCTGTGCCGCCTCGCCGGAATCTGGGCGTGTGGAGAGAGATGAGAATTGAGAGATGGCGCCTCCTTTCTTCCAACTCAACTAGTGAACTTAGGGTTTTGTTTTTGAGTAGGACTCTTTTTTTAGTTTAGAATGTTTTGAGTAAGCTAGTAAGGCATTAACTCAGTAAGGCTATTTAGTGTTTAGGGTTTTCTTTAAAAAAAAAAAAGATACTTTTAAAAAAATCGAATATTTCGGATATCCGAAAACACAAAAAATGTGATCCGTATCCGAAATATCCGAAACTTAATAAAACGGATTGGATATCCGATTTTTCGGATCGGATCGACCGGATCGCGGATCGGATAGGCCGAATCGGATTATTATGAACAGCCCTACATACCTTGACATATTTTATAGGAAAAAATGAGAAACTAATTACAATTTAGAATTTACCAACCAAACTACTACTTACTAGCATAAATTAAATCATACCAAGTCACCAGCTAAATTAATTAAGCATTAAACAAACTTAAATCAATCTAACTTAAATCAAACAAACTTAAATCAATCTAACTTAAATCAAACAAACTTAAATTAATTGAGCATATCAAGTGTACTACTTACTAGCATAAATCAAGTTAACTTAAATCAAACAAATCAATCTCCTTTTTTTATTAGCAATTAGTTTAACAACTTTAAGAAAATACTAACACTAATAACAACAAATAAACTAACAAATACTAACACTAATAACACTAACAAAGCAACTAATAACACTAACAACACTAAACATACAAAAAAACTAATAAACAACAAATACTAACACTAATAACAAGTTAACAACAAATAAACTACCAAAAACATACAAAAAAAACTAATCTATGAAAATACTAACACTAATAGCAAATACTAACACTAAATAACAAATACTAATCCATGAAAATACTAACTAGTAACTAACAAATACTAACACTAATAACAACAAATAAACTAACAAAGCAATTAAACATAAAAAAAAAACTAGTAAACAAAGTCACTTCATTAATCCATTATTCAATAACCAAAAACATAATTATTCAATTAGTCGATTATTCAACTACCAAAAACATAATTAAACAAAGCAAAATTAACATAAAACTAAAAAGAAGGAGAAAAGAAGATTGATTTGTTTGATTTATTCAACTACCGAAAACCCTAAATAAAAGGAATGAAGGAGAAAAGAAGTGTTACCTTACGGTGGTGCGACGCTCGACTTCGCGGTGTGGAGGACGTGGTGCGGCGAGCCGGCGATCTACTTCGCGGCGGACGGTTCGGTTTCACGTCAGATATTGTGGTGTGGCAGTGAGGGACTGAGGGTGACTGCTTGACTGGGTGTGGTGTGGGATGTGGGTGAGGGTGTGAGGCAGTGAGTTCAATTGTGAGGGTTTTGCTTACTTTTGCTTTCAAATGGATGAAATGGGCCAAAACAAACAAAAGGGCTGCTGGGTGGGCTGGTACGAAATTATTAAAAAAAAATAAAAAAAATTTAGCTGGGTACCGGGTACCCGCATGCCAGGTTTCTCCGGCCCATGACCCGACCCGGATTTCTTTGTTTTTTCCGGGTCGGGTAGCCGGCCCGGTAAAATCCAAAAAAATCAGCTTTTGACCCGACACTTTTTAGTTGGGTCAGCGGGTTTTCGGGTCGGGTTTTACGGGTCGGGTTTTTCTGAACACCCCTAGTTTCTGGCGATATTTGACTTTGCCTAATCATCTTCCTAAAGAAGAATACCCAATACAATCCCCAGCGACAACTTTTAATGTTCAAGACATAGCAACTATCTTTCAATATCTGATCAAGTACATTTCGATTAAGGCTCATGCCTAATTCAAGGCAAGCTCACCCAAAGTGGGGGCTTCCTATGTGTGGTGGTTCCTCCAAATCAAATCAAACTCTCGAGAAGTTGTCATTCGCGGACCTCGTTTACGGACCCCAATCATTTACTAAAAACGATTTTCGAAAATCATTCTATCAGTCTGTCATTCTACACATCTTTTAGCCTTGCAAAATCCTGACCTTGCATCGCAGCCTTGTAAAACCCTTACCTTGCATTACATTGCATAAATTCTAGTCTTGCATAACCCTGACCTTGCATGACGTGTCATCCTTTAGCTTTGCATAACCTTAATCTTTGCATAGTGTCTTGTGCATCCTTAGAGAGTCTAAGTTTGCATTATTATTGCATCATTATGTGCTTATGTGAGTTGTTTGCACCTATCTGCTAACATCTTCTTCTGCAGGTTATCAGATTTCTTGTAGTTATTGTCCTACATACTAGCTTTGTTTTGAAGAGACCGGCGTATATAGATCAGTTCTAAACTGCAAAGCGTTTATAATCGTTCTCCGTCCCGACACCGTATACTTTGACTATCTGTTTCCTGAACCTCAGTCAAAGTGGGGGCTTCTGTAGACACACATAATCGTGTCTCCCCATTTCAGGATCCGATGATGAAACATACCGTGGTCTTAATTGGTCCGACCCAAGGGCAGAGCAGTCTAAAAATCCATTCAAAACCATTTTGAAAAGTGTTAAAATCCTATTTTAAAGCCCAATTAATTATTCATGATAATTAATTGTATTTTGAGCCCAATTCTTTGAAAAGCCCAATTAATTGATAATTAATTGATTTACTTTAATAAATAAATATTTTCAAAAGATATTTTTTTAAGTCAAAATCGGATTTTATCCCGTAAAATCAGATTTCCGTAGTTAAAGGATAAAAGAAATCTTTTAAAATGCGTTTTAGAAAAGCTGGCAATGACACGTCAAGAGCCAGGCTGGTGCGCCTAGTGCACAATAAGATTGCGCCTGGCGCAGGGCCGTGCGCCTGGCGCACGTCTGTGCTTCAGGCGCAGCTTTCCTGACAAGTGGCACTGTGCCACACACTGTGTCGTGCGCCTGGCGCACAGCTCTGCGTGAAGCGCATGTTTCTTTCTTATTTTTTTCAAAGCGTGTACCACGTGTATGCTTTTTAATGGTCATGCTGCGTCATGCGCTTGACACGTCAGCTGCGCCAGGCGCAGTGCCGTTTTCTCTATAAATAGGCCTGATTTTCGTACAGATAAAAGAGGGATTTTTCACATTAACACACTTCGAACTCGACGAATACTTTACGAACCTCTCTACGAACTACAAAACTTCCCTACAAAAACTCATACTTTCAAACACAAATACATTCAATCTACATACTTTCATACTTTCAGATTTTCAGGCTTCATGATTGCTCGTCCCGAAGGTTGTCAATCTCACAGACCCAAGCCACGGTATAATCCTGAGGGTCCTTAAATAAATTATTTTTATATTGAAGTTACTAACAGTTTTCTTTCCTGATGTAGATCTTTAATATAAAATCGCTCTACTGTATATTCTAACCTCTTTTCTATACTTTATTTTATTTTATTATTATTCATGCCTTTGTATATTATATGCCTGCCTGATCATTATATGCCTGCCTGATCATTATATGCATGCTATTATGATTGTCCTGCTTTAATGCTTTCATCGCCCACATGTTATTTTTTCTAATCAAAGACCTAAAGAACTATTCTAATATTAATCAAATTAATTAGGACAACCTGCTAGGCTCCCTGGAATATTGATTGCCTAATAACATATCACTAAAAATTAGTCTTTTTATGTGTTTCCTGAACCAATTTAGACTAAATATTTTTATGGTCTATAAATAAATTATTTGATTATTCTTTGGCATAAAATCTGCAAATAAATCGATATTTAGTAAAGGCCAACAATGTACAATATGGTTCCTGACCATATTTGTACCCTCACCCCCGAACTCAATCTCTGGTTCATTTTGACCATATATGGAGTCATGGGGAAATCTACATTGGATAATTTGTCCCTATGATTTGCCTATATCCAATTAGGTTTATTATTCTTCCTAAAAAGAATTGTTGGCGACTTCTTTCAAAACAATTTTCAATAAAAACTTAACAGTGGGGTAGTCAAATCTAATACGCGCTCACACCGCGTAGGCGAAATAAAAACACTCCTACAACATCTTTTTTGAAAATTGATGCTATCCATTAAATTTAATTTTCTTATACACTTATTAGTCATTAATAGGTACATTAGAATTTACCAAAAAAAAAAAAATGGAAACGTAGGGCATGTTTGGCAAAACTAGCGGTTCTAGTAGTTGTTAGCTGTTGTAGTAGCGGTTAGCTATTGGGGTAGCTGTTAGCTGTTAGCGATTAGCGATTAAAGTAGTTGTTTAATTAAAAGTGTTTGACAAAGTAGCTGTTGAAATTGTAAAAGACAGTAAATAACATTTATTCAAATATGAAATGAACTACAACAATTTCATATGTTCGTTCAATAGTTAAATCTGATATTTATTTTTTCAAAGAACTTACGCAAAAAAGACTGCTCAAAGAAATGTATAAATTTTAAGATAACATTCAACACTCAAAAAATTTATATTAATTTACTAGCAAGAAACTAGCGGTTGGTATTGAAAAAAGATTATAAAATTAAATTGCTAGCGAATTTTATGGTTTATTTTTTTCAATAAACTTACATATAAAAATAAGTACACAATTATTAAGTAATGATAATCATACTATATTAAAGACATAGGGAATGCCACTGGGGGACTCTACTACCTTCAAAATAAGCCTATTACCAACCAAGATACAAGACTTTGCTTCAAACAAAACACAACTCAATCAAGACAACCTACCTATGTTTCTAAGAAGCCTAAGGCAAACACTGGCCAATGTAGTAAAGTGAATGTAACTCACAATAGTGAGAATTCTGTTTTTAATGTTAACTCTACTTTGTCTAACAAAGTGTGTAATGAATTTCAAGTTTGCAATATATGCAAAGTCATTTGATTACTCTTTGTGGCATGTTAGGCTTGGGCATGCTCCCACAAGCAAACTTAAACACATATCCTGTTTGAAGGAACATATTAGCACAAATCAGAATGAAATATGCCTTTCTTGTCCTATGGCCAAACTCACGAAATCACCATTTCCCTTGAGTAATACCTCAGTTGCAGGACTCTTTGAATTGATCCATATTGATATATGGGACCTTATAAGGTTGCTTACAAAGAAAAGTATAGATTCTTTCTAACTATAGTAGATGATTACACAAGAGCAACTTGGGTACATCTACTAAAGAATAAATCTGATTCTCTTAGTACTACTAAAAGTATTTGTGTCTTTGCAAGAACTCAATTTGACATGAAGGTGAAAGTCATTAGGTCTGACAACGCTTTGGAATTCAAAGATCAAGGTTGTGTTGCTTGGTTCACTGATCAAGGAATAGTTCACCAGACAAGTTGTGTAGACAGACCACAATAAAATGGTGCAGTGGAAAGAAAACATAGGCATCTACTTGAAATAAATAGAGCCTTGAGATTTGGAGCAGGTTTATCCCTAGCCTATTGCGGTTACTGTGTTGTCACAACAGCTCAAATAATAAATAGACTTCCTTCACCTATTCTTAAAAACAAATCTCCTTATGAAATAATGTTTGGGAAGGAACCTGACTACTCTCACTTGAAAAGTTTTAGGTGTTTTGCCATGGCTTACAACCCTGATAGAAAGAAAGATAAATTTGCTGCAAAGGATGCGCCATGTTTGTTTTTGAGGTACCCTGGTAATCAGAAGGGTTATAAGTTAGATAATCTTCTCACTAAAAAGCAATTTGTGTCCAGGGATGTAAAATTTTATGAACACATTTTTCCTATGCAAAACACACAATCACATACCTTCATGAACCTTGTACCTATTAACTTACCTAATTAATTTACATCTAGTGATGCTGATTCTAGTGTCACAAACCCTCATCAGCCTACACTGGATGATGAAACTATCCCTGAGCCTACTTCACCTGTTTTCACACACACTCAAACTCCTCAAACACAAACAACCCTGCCATCTCCATCTACCTTGAGCACCACATAACAACCTCTTCCTACACCTGAACAACTTGTCCCTGCACCTACACCTATCAGAAAATCCACAAGAACATCAAAACCACCTACATGGCTAAAAGACTTTGTTACAGCTTCACAAAAGAACAGTACTTGTGAACAAGTTGGAGAAGTGACTTCAGTAGTGCCAGCTAATGTCAATGAACATTTTATGAACATGGTGAGAAAATTTATTGAATCTGAAGAATCAAGATCCTACTTTGAGGCTGCTACACAGCTTGGTTGGGTGGCAGTAATGGAATAAGAGCTTGCAGCTCTTGAGAAGAATGAAACATGGGAGATAATTAAGCTTCCTCCTAGCAAGAAGGCTATTGGTTGTATATGGGTATATAAAATAAAATATAGGGCTGATGGGAGTGTAGAGAGGAAGAAAGCAAGGTTGGTTATACAAGATTGCAACCAAAAGAAGGGAGTAGAGTATACTGAAACATATGCTCATGTAGCAAAGATGAGCACAATAAGAGCTGTATTGGTTGTGGCAGCAATGAACAAGTGGCACACTTGTCAAACGGATGTGCAAAATGCATTTTGCATGGAGAACTGAAAGAATAAATTTTTATGCATATACCACTAGGCTATAACTTACCTGAAGATTGTGCAACACAGAGGGAGCAAGAATTTCAAGTGCGTAAGCTTAAAAAGGCATTATATAGGTTGAAACAGACGCCTAGACAGTGGTTTGCTAAGCTGTCTAGTACCTTGTTCTCATTTGGCTTTATACAGTCTCAAGCAGATCATTCTCTATTTGTGCAAAAAGACAACAAAAATTTCACAGCTGTGTTGATTTATGTAGATGATTTGATCATCACTGCCTCAATGCCATCAAACAACTTAAAATTCTTCTCAGCACCACATTTCATATGAAAGACCTAGGAAATTTGAGCTACTTTTTAGGTATGGAGTTCACCACCTCTTCACAAGGTATTCTCATTTCACAAAGAATATATGCTCTTGATCTCTTAAAAGGGTATGGCATTGACAAGCAAAAGTCTCTTAAACTTCCACTTAACACCTATATCAAGCTGGAACCTCAAAAGGGAACACCCTTACCTAATCCGATCCAGACGGTTATAGAAGATTGGTGGGTTAATTAATCTATCTAAATCTCTCAAGGCCTAACATCAACTTTTCTGTACAACTGCTTAGTCAATTTATGTAGGCTCCCACCTCCATTCATATGCAAGCAGCTAGAAGAGTCTTGAGATATACTAAACAGGCTCCTAAACAAGGCATACTTTTAGCTAGCAATGCGACGCAAACTTAAGCTTACTGCATATTGTGACTCAGACTGGGCTTCTTGTCCCTTCTCTAGAAGATCTACTACTCGGGTATTGTATTCTCCTAGGACCTTCTCCTATCTCATGGAAGAGCAAAAAGCAAAGTGTAGTAGCTAGGTCCTCAATAGAAGGCGAGTATAGAGCCATAGCCCTCACCACTTGTGAAGTTAATTGGCTCATGTCCTTACTCAAGGATCTGGGGCTCAAGAAAATGACTGCCTCTGCACTTAAATGTGACAATCAGGCAGCTTTATCTATAACAGCTAATCATGTGTATCATGAAAGGACTAAGCATATTGAAGTGGATTGCCACTTTATCAGAGAGAAGGTCACTTAATACATCATTCAACCCTCATATGTTCCCTCAAAAGAGCAACTGACAGATGTTCTGACCAAGGCTTTACCTACTTATCTACACAAGAGGCTTCTAGGCAAGAAGGAAGTGCAACTGGCATCACACTCTCATCTTGAAAGGGAGTGTAAATGACCCAATAGTTGTGTGTAAGCAGTGCCATTAGACTAACATGTGAGTTGCACATGTTTAGTAAACTCAGGTGTCTTGGATCATGTGAGGATCCTTCTAGGGATTAGTGTTGCCCTCATTTTATAAAAGGCTGCGTAGATTATCTTGTAATGTTCAACAAACACATTTATAAAATACAAGGAAGAGCCGCCATTTGAGCTACCTACCTCAACTCAAACATTATTCTCTTACACTCATGTATGCTAGCATATTTCATTAAACTCTCTATTCTTATGAACTACCTTGATCATTAATATATTTAACTACGTATTAATAAAATATAATAATAATATATATTTTCAAAATACATAAATTGAGATAAATATGATATTATTTATATAATTTTGGGTGGTCTAAGTTTGTAAAATGCTTGTGTTGTATTCTTTTTGGAGCCGAGAAAGTATGCTTAAGCTTAACAAAAGCCAATAAGGAGGAGAGTTCAGTCCACATATAAGCCCAAAGGAGGTTCCATACTAAAACCAATTGACAATAGTATGAGTAGCTCATCTAGCTTATATTATGGTACTTTCTCTCATCTTTCTCCAATGTGGGACAACTCACATATGCACAACATTTATGGGGTTCAACATAAATCATTGTGTAATCGATCATGTTCAACCCTTATTATCCAAAATCAAAATCTCTGCACTATCATGATCAACAACGACATTGGTTGACAATATATTGTTAGTTGTTTGGCTTATTTGAGAGGTCAGAGTGATAGGTATCTGTATTTATTGTTTTCGTCAACTAATTGTATTAACTACTTAGAACGATGTTTGAAATATGAGTTGTTGATTGTTGAGTGTCTAAATGCAAAAGTAAACTAACTTTTAGGCAAAATAACCAAACCCATTAGTGACTAGTTGCTTCAGTCAGCTTTTACATTTTGCTTGAGCTCAACAAATTATTAAACAAGGAGAATATTAATTTCCTGGAGCAAAGGTATGAATGGAACTCAAGACAATTATTGATGCAATATATTGATATTTCAAGACGATCATTGATGTTTCAAGAAACTTCAAGATTCAATTGACAAAAACTAGGTCATTAGTACCGGAATTAACTAAGTGGGCAAAATCACTCTTATTTTCTCAATATTGAAATTTCATCAATTATCCAATGATATAAGTAACACGATACATCCTTTACGACAAAGTACAAACTACTACTAAAAAAATCATATATAAACCTTCAATCTACTCCATCAAAGCTAACACAACTACTAATCATCGAATCTCAAACTAATAGTTTCAAGAGAATCAATTGGGCACTTAATGACAATGTTATCACCCAGTGGCGGATCCACCTTAGACATAGGAAGGGACTTGCACCCACTTGGCATGCATAATAAATATGTGAGAGCCTTATAAAAATAGATAAATCAATTAAAAATATCTCACATAATAGTAATCTTGAACCTTTAATTATTAGCAGTATAAGTAACCCCGCTACATATTGTTTCAAGATTCGCCACTGCTATCACCTTCAACCAAAAGGTTGTCGGTTCGATTCTCATGGTTGGATACTGTTGTTGCTGCAATATGAGAACCCAACAAGAACTCGAGGATGTAACTAATAACACAAGTTACAAAAAGCCATGTGGAGTATCCGAGAATTACAAAGAAAAGCCTCAAATAATAGTAGTTATAGTAGTACTTCATGTAAATGTAATGTTTGGAACTATTCCTACCATCACCAGTAGCAAAATCACCTAAAAGAAAGAACAATGCTAAAGTAAATAGCAACATAGAGTTGACTGAATTTGGCATTTTAAAGAATTATTGTTCAGTTTCAGAGTCTCTCTTTTGCAGAATGATGGCTTTATAAGCTAGTACTAGTAAGTCTTGAGTCAACTATAAATATCCAAAAGAGAAAAAGAAAAATTCACGAGTCAACTAGCTAGATAAGTCTTGGAAATAATTGAGCACAGTATGAGAAGTAACTTTGAAAGGGCCTAGCATTTTCCAGATTACGTAGATTGACCGTTTCGAGGGTCTGTGACTCTACGTAGATTGTAGACCCACCATATAGATTGCAAGATTTTTCAGCGAAGAACTACCCAAAAGCATGGTTTATGCACCAGGGTGCACAAGGTTCATTGTGCATATGAAAGAAAATGTCGTTCATCTAAAAGAATATAGACTTTTTTAGCAAATATTTTAGGTGAAAAGAACATGCAGTTCATAATCAAATAATATGTTTAATCTTCATTCATCAGAGAACATATATGGATAGGGGTGAAAGTTCGGTGTACGGTTTGGATTACGGCCTAATCCAATCCGATCCGAACAAAATTTGGATTTTAATTTTCCAATCCGAATCCAAACCAATTAGAGTTTGAATCCGATCCAATCCAATCCGATTTTTCATACTCTAGATTGGATCTGATCTAAAAATCCGATTTTTTAAAACTCTAGTTTTTCGATGAAATAAATTAAGCACAACAGCAGCCTAGCAGATTTAGGAAATGAGGAATTAAGTGCTGTTAGGGTTTTAGGGGAAGGGTTGAAGTGCTACGCCTATTGGGCTATGGACTAGGCTTTTTTTTAAAAATAATTCAGTTAAGCACTTAATCCCAATCCATATACATAATACAAGGCATATTACTATTCGGTTAAATTAGATTTTTGGATCCAATTACCCTCAATCCAACCCGATCCGAAAATTCAATTTTTCAAAAAATCTCAGTCCGAATCAAATCCGAACACCGTTTGAATCCGATCTGAATTACTAATTCGGATTGGATTGGATTGGATTTTATCCGAATAACTTTCACCCCTATATATGGATTATAATAAATATAACATTACACTAAAAGAACATACAATTCAAAATAAAAGAACATACTTTATAAAATTTATATTTGAAAAAAATAACACCAATGAATTTGAAATAAGATAATAATGTCATGTGCTAATTAAACTAACATGTTCTTATTATATCAACCTTTTAAATAAAAAACATACCTATTTTGAAATGTACTTATTATTATCTTGTTATACATCTATTGATTCATGTTCTTTTTCGTACAACATGTTCAAAAGAACATAGGTCGCACAATGAGCACTATGCACCTTCTAAATTGCGAACATATAAAGCCAAAATCAGAAGCTAGTTTGTGGGGAGTCCGGATCTTCTCCAGTAAGTTCAATAACTGGACAGTCTAGTGTTTGAATTAGATGAAGACACGTGGCTACTAAAAGAATGAAGGGCCAAGATGTTTTAACTTTTTTTCTCTATAACTTTATTTCCCCCTAATCTAACTATTTATCACTTTCACAGGTAAACATTAATTGTAAAACTGAAATGCATGGTCGAAGAGCTCGAAAAAGCGGTCGGAGTTACATAAATCTGCCGGAGCTTCACCGTGGTTGGAGTTACATAAATCTGCCGGAGCTTCACCGTCCACCAGTAACTCTGCCGAAAAAGTGGTCGGGACTTCACCATGTTAATCTCAATAGCTCTAGATCTAATTTTGGAAGAGGAACAAAGCTAAACAAGCAACACTATAACGAGATGCTTTAAACTCCAGGTTCTTTTTTTGCTTCTTTTTATATCATGAATCCTTCTGAGTTTTGATTTTGAGATACTGCAAAAAGAGATAAAACATCTATTATTTTCCGGTTTGTTCAAATTGTGATAATAATGCTTTGAATTGGTTATATTAGAAAATTTCATTTGATTGTTGTGCAATTAGATTCAAGTTATTTGTTTTTTTGTGTGGTAATTGATTCGGTTTTGCTTTGATGGTAATTGTAGCTTCTAGTTTGCCTCGCTTAATTATGAGGGGTATATTCAACTTTACTTCATGGAATGGAAGAAGAATCTAAAATTGATTTTGCCAATTTTTTTCTTTTACCACCATTGATGTGCGCAAATAACATTCTTGAGTCTAAAATACTTGTAAACATCAATATCTTCACCCAAAACGTACACTCAATTAACCCAATTCCAATATTCCTTTCGACTCTGATAATAACTACAACAATGAACGACACACAAAATGTAGCTGATCCTAGACTGATATTCCTAGTACTGGTGACATCATAAGAAGGAATAAAAAAGGAGTGTAACAAGAGTGGTGATATGAAATGGCATTTCTTCTTCTCTTATTAAACTCTGCACAAAATGTCAATTGCCAAACCACCTGCTGTTTCCTGTCATAAGAGTGGAAATTTTACAGGTAAAAAATGTGTATGTACATGGGCAATTGGGCATCCAATAAATTATTTATGATCATATGAAAAACTTGTGGAACTTACTTCATCGTTTTCTTGCTAGCTTAGCGTTAGTTCAAGTGAATCCATTCATCCAATGGCACCTAAATAGTAAAAGACATGTTAAAGAATCAATTTGTTTGTAACTGAAAATGTTAATGAAATGAACCAATACCTACATTAAGCAATTATGTAAACGTGTAACACATTGTGGCATCAAACTCGTTCGGCTCATTAAAGTCGTTGAGTTGGTATGTTGGTGCTTCCTACAATGTAATTAGACACATATCAAGCATGATAATAAAGAGGAAATGTGATAGATACTTTTGAAGTATGTAATTGATAAATGGTAGAAATTTTTTTACAATGGGTGTCTTTGTATTGGTTGTCTTTTGATTTGGAGTTTTTACTTCTGGTATAGATGATTCATGTGCCTTAATGCATTCTCTCGTATATGCCAAGTGCATAAAGCATGAAAAGTTTCATGCATTACTAAGGGAATTGCTTTAGCCATAACTGCATCTTGATCCGTCAAAATAGTTTTAGGCACCTGACCTCCCATGGCTTTAATGAAAGTTTCAAACAACCATTGAAATGATGCAGCAGTTTCATCGTAAAGTAATGCTGCCCCAAAAACCACTGTCTGCCTATGGTTGTTAAAACCAACAAATACTCCTAGGGGCCGATACTCCTTATTAGTCTTAAAAGTGGTATCGAAAGTGACAACATCTCCATAATACCCATAGTCATTTATCATTTGAGCATCTGCCCAAAAGATATTTGTAATTTCATCTTCCATATCCATTTGAAACTCATAAAAGAAAAATGGTTCCTCATTTGCTTTTCTTTTGCAATATATGAGCAGAGCGCCAACTTCTCCAAATTGGAATGATTGTTGCCTTTTTGTTCGAAGATAATTCTTCTGGTCTAGTCTAGTATATCCGAGACTATCTATGCCACCAGCTTCCTTAGCCATAAACTCATGAGAAGCTTTTAATGTTAGCCCAGATTCATATGCTATGTCAATTTGTGATGCTTGTGAATCAGATATTCCTCTATGAGAATTAATCATGTGTGCGTATTCTAGTGGTTGCAAAGGATGATTATGCTCAGCCACAAAATCAGTAATCTTGTACTTACCCACTTTTCGATTTAGGGAGATAAGCATACGTGCCATACATTGTGTTCTTGTCTCTGCCCTGGGTTCTTCTGTTAAGTAGTCTTGCTTATCAGGACCGCGTTGTCCCTCTTTGTGGCATGTAAACATTCGTGAAGTCAAAACTCCATCTTTTTTACTCACATTTCTGTATTCTCTACGCACGCCAAACCCATTTCTTCTAGCATATTCGTTGTAAAAGGCATATGCAATTTCTTCGGTTTCAAACTCCATCCCCAATGTTGGCATAAAATTGAAGGTATTCTGCTGCCTTTGTTTTAGTGCTTGCTCGTCAATGTTACCTATCCATTGATGTAAATCCTCTTGTAGTAATGATAAGTCATTCATTGCTTGAGATGTAAACACAAATAATCACTTTGAGATATTCTTACTATCAGACTTTAATAGATATGGAGTTATTATAGGTTTGAAACTAAATTTTTTCTATGTTTCTTTCTAATGATATTAATATGTATGTCTTTTAATTTTTTTTACAGGTGACCATTAAACTGAATCGAATGTTGGTGAAGAGCAAGTGATGCACTGCCTTATGTAAATTGATTATACTGATAATGTAATTGGTGATGCATAAAGAAGTATTTTGAATAATTGTATTGTAGAGTGGTGATGAACACGGAGGAGTAAAGTAATGTATAAATTTGAATACCTGATGATTGATTTATTCTTGAATTGCTTATACTTCCCTACTTTGAAAGCATCAGTAGACGAAAAAAATAAAAAGTTAAAAGTTGGTGGAATGCTGAAAAGGCATATACAATATGCCATTAATTGCAGGAACATGAGTAAGAGATAGGGAAAAAGTGCGCCAAAACAAAGTAAAAACAATTGAGGTTTGCGCCATAACAAGTACAAACTAGAGCCAAAAAAATCCAAGCCTTTCATTTTATTTATTGCCACGTGTCTTCATCTAATTCAAGCACTGGACTCTCCAGTTATTTAACTTAATGGAGAAGATCCGGACTCGTTTGTGGGACAGCCGCCTCTAATGTCCTTTTTAACAGAAGAAAAAGAGTAATTTTCAGAAGCATTTGAGACACTCCCAAGTCCCAACTCTTGGTCCACCTCTAATAACCTGTAATTCGTACTTGGATCAGTGACAGGTCGTTTCGACACCGGTATGGCGGCCAAAATGCCGTGTCAAAGTATCATACCGTGAGACCAATGCTTGGAGTCGCAAATAAACTTCTGTCTAAAAGAAGGAAGAGAGTGTACACTTATTTCAGATGGTCTCCTATGGCATTGTTAATATAATTGCTTGTCACTCAACAATGTCTCTATCTATAAAATATATGAAACCCTTACTATTCCCAAAAGAAATCATTAGAACCAAATGGATACTAATGAAGAGGAGGGAGTGAATGTATCTAAATCAATTTCTTTTTCAAGCTTTTAAACTCGGTTACTCACATTGATCAACAGACTGTGTAATAGACCAAAGAGACATTATAATTTCCAACGACTTTTATGTGAGTTTGATTTGATTAGGAATAGCAGGTGAATGAAAATTAAAGCAACACAAAACACTCGCATATTAAAGCAACTTTTATGTGAGGTTAATTGCAGTTATACAATCCTAATATATGGTAGCATGCGAGAATTATGGAGGTTAACAATGCGAAGACTTTGAATGGCTAGATACGAGGTCTAAAGTGTACCTTCCTTTACTAAATCCCATGACCTAGTGCGCCAATGGCCCATATAATCTCGGAGAGCCCGCCGATGCCCATGAGGTCAAGGAGTCCGAAAAGGATGCAACCACATACATGGATGACTTCTTGTGTAATGTGGAGTTTGATAATGTGGAAGATTAGACTGCTACTTCTAAAATGAGATGACAATCTAAAAGAAATAAAGTGGCTATACAAAAATCAATTTTTAAAAGAAAATTGAATGATTGCAACTCAAAACTTGCAGCTAACTATGAGTAGAAAGAATTGTATGCACGATCATGATCTAAAAAGCGATTGAACAATAATGTTATTTCAATCCATAAAACAAGATTTAATTGTTCCCTATAATAAAATCGAATTGGGAGAAACAAGACTTTGAACATAATTCACAATTTCGAAAGAACTTGTATGATTATAACGATAAGGTGTGCAATATTCATTTCTAACTTGAACGAAAGAACCTTTACTACCTTGACGTGCATCAAAAATAAGTAACCTTTCCATTGGCAAGTCTCCATCACGTCTTTCATCGAATATCAAAACTCTACCATTACCAGTAATTCTCACATATCTAGGAGATAACTTTCCGAAATTATTGTAATTATTCCATCCTCCTTTCAGTCTAAACATCTTCTTCCATATTTGACGCTGATCATCCAACACCCACATCTCAACAGCAAGAGGCTCTTGTCCTTCGTATCGTTGACACAAACACAACTTATTGTATCCCATGACCCCAAACACTGTCTCCGCCATATACCTTCCCTCTTCGTGATCATTGTGGTGGATATGCTTAAGTTCCGCCACCCTTTCGAAACTTTCATTTATCATATCAAATTTAACAATAAAAGATACCTGGTTACGACAAACGGCCCAATATAATGCATCATTCAATAAAATTGCATCACTACATCTGCTACCTCCAGTATTAGTCATATCATGAAAATGTACATTAAGGTCGGGTATCTTCATAGATTTTGCAACAATAGAGCTATCTAATTCCCGCCACTTATTTTTTCTCAATGAGTACACAGGAACTAGTGTACATTCTTTAAAATGGGTGTCTTTGATTGTGTAATTAGCTACCAACACGATTTTGTAGTCGTTAATCGAGGGAATGAAACCAAACCCACATAAAGAGTGGTTGCACAAAAACTGAGAAGGTATTGAGATAGGTGATGGGATAAGCCGAGACTCGTTGATAGTAGGATTCCAAAGATGGATGTTTTTCGTGCTGCGAACATAGATGCATAGTATACCATTCGAGGATCCTAAAACATGAATGCGATCATTTTTGAAAGTTGCCTTGAATTCAGGAGCTATTGGTGCAAATTTGCCAATATTAAATTCTTGAGTAGGGTTATCGAGGCGATCTTTGAGATCGAGATGAAGAGTGAACATAGAACAATTTGATCTTATGACAAGATAAGATGATGAAAGATTGTAATGTGTTGTATAATGTTGATGATGGGATTTGGCAAAGGTTGGGTTTGTGATTAGAGAATACCAATTTTTGCAAACTGATTTGAATCTTAAAAGGGATTTTACAGGTAATCGTAGGAGGATTTCAGGGATCAAATGTTCAGGAAATTGTAGGAGGATTTCAGGGATCAAATCTTCAGGGGAAGAAGAAATCATCTTCGTCTCCTCTTTGCTATTCATTCTAGTATTTCTTTTTCTTTCTTTTGCCGTGGGAGGAGAATGAAGAGTTACCAATTCGTCTGGGGACTAAAGTTTTCTTTCTTTTAGGGTTTGGGGATTCTATTCTACATCTGTTACAACTTATAAATGACCTCAACTGAATTTTTTTTTTTTTTTTGAAACTTGTCGGTTCTTTTTACTATTTAACACACTCAACTACTCCATTTATTATTATTACTATTATTATTATCATCATTATTACTAGCTTTTAGATTCGTGCAACGTGCATGGGAGATGACGTAAACTGATTCTTTCTTTTAGAAACTTGTCTGTTCTTTAGACTATTTAGGCTATGTTTAGTTCACCTGAAATTTTCTGATCTGAACTGATCTGATCTGATCTGAACTTATTTTTTCTGATTTGATCTGATCTGATCTGAACTTATTTTTTCCGATCCGATCCGATCCGAACTTATCTTTTAAAAAACATATTATTACTAATATTATTATTACTTTGTATTTCATTACTAGTATTACTATTGCTATCATTTTATTACTATGCACAACTTTCAATAATAGTAATAATAATAATAATAATAATAATAATAATAATAATAATAATAATTTTATAATAATAATGATATAAATAATATTATAATAATAATAACAATAATAATAATAATAATAATAATAATAATGATAATAATAATAATAATTGTAATTATTATAATTATTATAATTAATGATAATAATAATAATTGTAATTATAATAATAATAATAATAATAATAATAATAATAATAATAATAATAATAATAATAATAATAATTATTATTATTATTATTATTATTATTATTATTATTATTATTATAGCATAATTAGTTTTTTTTTTTGAAAAAGAGCACATTAGTATATGAACATACAATTAAAAATAAAAGACTAAGGACTCTTGGGTCCAATGGTATGGCTTCTTACCTCCCACATGGGAGACCAATGTTCAAATCTTGGTGGAAGCATATATTTCAATATTGTTGTGGGTGAGGGAGGGGGATTGGGGCTTGTTGGGTCTTTATGTGAGTGACCCTGTGCGAGGGCAGCCCAGAGAAAATTCATCTTACCACAGGATTCCCGAAAGGGGCCCCAAAAAATTAAACATAAAAGAACACTCATGTTCAAGGTCCGTTAATAATAAGAATTTAGGTAGTAATGAAAAGAAAATATACTAAAAGAGCATACAAGATCTATTTAAAGAACACATTTTAAAAATAAAAGATAGATGTTATTTTTATATTGATGACATGTTTGGATTTAACTAACAACATGTTCTTTGTTATATCAATAAATTGTTCTTTTTTATTATAAATAAATATATATAATCATATGATCTTGAACAAAATGGTTAAATATTCTTCTTATATCGTTGCCTTGTTCTATATAAACTTTGTTTTTAAAGATAAGTTGAAATCCTTTGTAGAGAAAATTTTGAACGTGATGACAACACCATTAGGTTATCCCATGCTATTCATGTTTTATAAAAACTAGTAATATATAATTTATATTATTCTACCAAAATTGTTTTAAAAAATAAACATCATATACTATTGTCATATTCGTTACATGTACAACATAAAAAAGAACATCACATATGAAAATTATTAAGTAGAATAAATATAAAAAAGAACACTTACAAATGCCAAAAGAACATTCTTCTTCTTGAACACAAATAGCTTCAAATAGTGATATCAATGACATTCATAATAATAGAAACGACATTAATAATAAGTACTAATATTAATAATTAATTAGTACAACAACGACAATAATAATCTTTTTGAATAAAAGTACTAATAAATAGTTATATTAATAGTAATAGTAATTGTATAAAGTATTAATAATAATAATAATAATAATAATAATAATAATAATAATAATAATAATAGCATTAGTAATACTAATAATCATAATGATAATAATAATAGTAATAATAATAAGTTTTTAAATATAAGCATAATCTGAACTTATCTGATCTGATCTGATCTGATCTGAACTTATTTGATCTGATCTGATCTGATCTGAACTTATCTAATCTGATCTGATCTGAACTTATTTTTTCTGATCTGATCTGATCTGGTCTGATCTGATCTGAAATAAGCAAAAATAAGGTGAACTGAACATAGCCTTAAACAGACTCAATTACTCCATTTATAATTAATATTATTAATTTATTACTAATTTTTAGATCCGTGCAACTTGCATGGGAGACTTTTGTTTTATAAATGTAAGATTTAATGATATTTTTTGAAAAAATTATGGTGTGATTATTTATAAATTATTAATGAAAAACTAAAGACATAAAAGTAGTACTTCAATTTTGCTAGTGTTTGAGTAATTTAAAACTTTATCTTTATCTTCAGAGGGTAAGACTAAAACTTTATGTAATTGTTTTTAATATTTATCTTGCAACTCAATGTGAATATATCTTAGAAAAAAGGTACTCCCTCCGTCCCAATATATAGTGTTTGTTTCTCAATTTGCACAATAATTAAGGAAACTATCATTTGCTTTAATTATTTGTTGTACTTGCATTAGAAAGATAAATATTTACATTGGAAAGTACAAATCTCTATTATATAAGGGAAGGGGGGAGCAAATAGTGTCCACATGAAATGACCCCCCTACCCTTACTCAACGCAATAAATCATGTAATTATTAGTGATAAAGAATAATTTGAAAGAAAAAAATCAACCATATTCAATAAGTCAATAATTATCTATTTGACATAATTGTCAATCACTACAAATTTCAAAAAATATTTCATTTAACATTGATTCTAATCTTCGAATAATGAGGAAAGTTGTTATATGTACGAAGGGAAAAAAAAAAACCTTGAAATTACAATTCAAAAATATTACTCCATACAATACAAACACCATTATTTTACTTAAAATCTAAATTACAATAAAATTAAATTCTTACATAACATACATTCATAAGTCGCCATCGTCCCTATAACAAATTCGTTCAACTCTGTGCAAACCGGGTATCTAACAACTATCAAACAATTTCAAGTTGAAATACAGTCGAAAAATTGGCAATTTATTGCTCTGTATATATTGCTTTTAATCCCTCTGGACATTGTCATGTACGAAATCACTGTTTTTTTAATTACAGCCGAAAGATCATGAAAAAGTCTGTGTTGATCATGAACTCTTTAATATATCACTTGCATAACTCTTTAATAGAAAGGAAATGTGTGATATGATATCCAATAATCCTATGAAAAATTATTAAGTAACCTTTAGTTTTAAAAACTAAAGCACAAAACTTTAAATTCACGCACGCATCGCGTGCATAAATTCCTAGTATTATATGTGGCCACAACTTTTCATCTAAAAAGTAAGTATAAACATCCAATTTGGTCCATATGGCTTAAACTTTCCATGTAAAGTGAGGTCAAAATAGAAATAAAAATTTATTTGATGATGACATTTTAGAATAAAGTACCATTCCAAGAATAGAATCAAGAGAACATGTTGGGACACCCAAAATGTATTACAACAACTATAAATTGAGACGAAGGGAGTAGTAAAAGTTCTTTTTTACCATAAAGAAAGAAATTTGTGGAAAACTATCTTTTACTCCCTTCTTCCCTAAATAGAGCTCCCATTTTTTATATTTATGTCTGTCCCAAATAGATTTTTCATTTCCTTATTTGGTATGGGTCCACCAATTAAAAGATTATTTAGTTTTTACTTTTTATCCTATCAATCACTTCCCCATAAACAAGATGAATTTGTAAAGTGTCCCACATTCTTTCTGCTCAATAAACAATTCATAAATAGTGTACCAACTCTAGATTTTAATTCTAATTTAATACAACTAAGTTCCGACTTATGATTTCTCCTTAATACTTGTGCCCAAAAGAAATAAGAACTCTATTTAGGGATGGAGGGAGTATATTGCAATTCAGAAGTTGTACTCCGTGTACCGAGTAAGACTAATAATTCTTTACAAGACCAGGGAAATTAAATATGTTGGATCTCGTAACATGTTGATTTACCAAATGTCCACCTCTCTCTTCTTCGTTGAACGAGTAGCCTACTCCTCTACATAGCTAGTCTGTCTCATTTAATCAAATAGAGAAAGGAGAAACCAGAGTTTGCACATAACTCTGCACATTATCAACTATTTCTCCGGATGTGTAGCTAGGGTGCACAAGTTTTATTGCTCTCATGAATAAGGATTGGTATATCTTGGTGTGCGTCAAGAATAAGTAAACTTTCAAGAATTACTTTTTTGTAGAGAAGTGCAAATCGCTCCTATAAAGCCCTAATCTTTATGCAATAGATGGTAAGCTACAATTTCTTGTTCATTTTTTTAGTATATCTAGTAGTTTGTTTCTACTAATTTTTCTTGATGGCAATCTTTTATTATTTAATGTGTTGGTGGGTTGTCTCTCTTCTTCTACAAATAATGATATATCTGACTATTTAGAATATGGGTAGGATGTTTCGCATTATGGTTTATCATAGTAGAGCTTTATTGAGGGTGGGTTATTCGAATATGCTAGGACTGCTATCAATCCTTCGTCTATAGTATGCTGAATGAGGACAAGAAATTTATCTACTCGTGAAAAGTTGTGTTGAGACAACAATTTAAGAATTCGCCGAGCTATTGGATTCATGCTTTTAATTGGAGTCTTAGTTATTTCACAGAAGAATTATGTTTGGTTTTGTTAGTTCTACTTTCGTTGCTAATGTATATATATTATAGATGTCATGTATGACTTTGATTAATGATTCTTTTGGGATAAAGGACTAGATGGAATCATATCAAAACAATAGCATTCATACAACAGTGCCCTGGTCCGGCTGGGACTCCTCAGTGTCGTAGTCCTTTGAGTAACAACCTGTTTAATACAATGTCATGTTTGGGAACATAAGTTGAAATAGTCTTTGAACCGATAAGGTAGTGAAAGAAAGTTCTGAACCGATAAGGTAGGCGATAGAAGTTCGAACTAATAAGGTAGCTGAAAATTTCAGCACCTTAAATTGGGATGCTATATTTGATAGCAACTCAATTTCAGTCAATTTTTTTAGCTTAAATTTTATTTAAAGTCTTACCCCAAACACGACTATTTATTTTTTAGGCGACTTAGCACCTACTCATTTAAGGTGACTTAAATGTGTTGCCAAACAGAGCAAGGTTTAATAAGGGTCTTAATCACATATCTCCTCTGTATCAAAAATACTTGACATACTTCTCCAAGAACGTTTGTCAACGCATAACTTAACTATTATCATCTCTAAGTCTCTTCATATAAAATCATAAAAAGTTGATATTGTGAAAGAATATATCGAGACGAATCTAATAAGATTACGCATGACTATATTTTTCCTTATGTAAAAAGTACAAAACACGATCAGTGTGTGAATAGTGCAAAAGTCAAACCATAAACTAAAAAAAATTCCTAGCATCCTTCACCAGCGTGTTGGCTTCTTAATATTGTCATCTAGGCCCGAACCGAAGGTGACAGTCGGAACATTGAGTTTCAGTGCCCTACAATCCATAGAAAAAGGTGTCCAAATTAATATAATCAATTGATTCTAAAATTACACAAATCCATAAAGCATCCAACTTAATTACTCAAACTGAACGTGACCTACCAGCATCATTCATTATGACTTTCGGTTGCCTTCTGAGGTGATGGTGGTGAATTAGATGGGTCTCCACTTCTAAGGCTCCTTCGTCTGAAGGGACGGAACCTTCTAAGACTAGGGGCTGAGTTTTCGCCATCGAAATTCGCAGCAGCAACAAATTTCCGATCACCAGCTTTGCCCATGCTTAACCACCATCCATTAGTCGGTTCACCATCTGAAAAGTTTATTATTGCTATAGTAAGAAACCGGGGCATTATCTCTGTACAAGTATACGTTACGCAGAAACTTAATTTATAATATAAGAAAAAAGAGACCACTTATACCATTAGCAGCAAATGATGAAGCAGCAGGCAATGTTGCGAATCCACCAACTAGAAAGAATGTTGCTAATAATAAAGCAGATATGCACAACTTTTTAAAGAATGATGTCCGCATATTAATTAGGACAGCTGGGGATGAATTGAAGAACAAAATAGGAAACTGAAGAATAACTAGATTTCAATGTCGAATAGTGTCTTTTATCTTATGCTAATGACAACACTACACCACAACTATTCATCTATTTAATTTATATATACATTAGTCAAAGAAATAATATATATATATATATATATATATATATATATATATATATATATATATATATATATATATATATAGTGAGCGCCTTATTTGACCGATAATTAATCACCATTTCTTTTGGGCACAAGATTATAGTTATTCAAAATCCCTAAAAAAACGAAAAAATATATTAATTTCTATGTCCAATATTTATCGATTCATGTTTATTTAGGTCATCACTTGCTAGTATTTTAGAAAGATTTAATGAATTCATTAATGTTTTGCCAACTTATATCCTAAATGGTGCTAAAATGTTAAATATTAATTTCTATATGTTTAACTTAAACGTGTAAAGTTGTGTCAGTTTCTGGTTGAAAATCTCAACACTAACCCAACTCATTTATTAAACGGTAAAACATGTGTTGACACGTTTATATAAACGTGTCCAAAAAGTTTGACACAAACTAAGTTTTTTGTATCCGGTTCGCATCGTATTGTCGTGTCGAGTAAACTTTTGACAATTCTACTTGTATGGCAAAAAAACTTGCATTTCCTGATGTTTCCATCAGGTGTATATTGACCGTTTCAAGAGTCTATATATTTTTTTTGAGGGAAAACGGATAGAGGATGTATTTTCAAGAATCTGTACATAGATTCTTCAAATTGTAAGAATTTTCAACGATGAAGACTTGATCATTTCTTCCTTTTGTTTTTAATAGAGACAAACTTGATCAATCTAAACATCAGGAAAGATCGTCGGTCCTTCAAAAAAGTTGAGCATCTTACAAGTTACAACCAAGTTTTAATCTTATATGGTGACTTCATTTTGGACTTTTGGTAAGATTACGTCTAGACTCTAGCTGATGATAATCACACCCAACCCCTCTCCCCCGAAAACAAATCTTGTTTTTTTTTGAGGTTGATAGGGCAGTCAATTTCCAATATACACGCTCAAGATTCAATAGGTAATGACTAATCACCCCATGAAGGCATAAATTCATATAAATTAATAATTACTACTTTATCCCCCCCAATGTTGAGAATACTTCTTCTTATCTAGCATTTATAACATAAAAGAAAGTAATATAATAATAATAGAAAAAAGGTTAGAAACTATAATTTTTCAAATGCTCCTATAATTTTGCTTGATCTTCATTTGCGCTTCCTCTCGCTCCATACAGTTTGTCTAACCTACCAAAATTATAAGAATCAACAATTCCCCTAAAAAAAAAAAAAAAATCAACAATATAGGTTTTCAAAGTCTACCTTAAACGGGAAAACCAAGCTAAGGAGCCAATTCAAGAATCAAACTGAAAACGATGGCAAATCTTCGGGTTGTTTTAGATTTAAAGTTTTGTTAGTATTTGATAACGGTTTACGTGATAAACTATATATTAATATATTAGAAATAAATTATGGTCAATTTACATGAATATTGCCAAAAGTAAAAAGAAAAAAAAAAAAAGTAGACGGTGTAGAAGGGTAAAGTTAATTTTTTTTTATATGAAATTCTCTTGAGGACCAACATTGGTGCTCTCCAAGTAGCTCTCTAAGGAGCTCTCCAAGGAGAGAGAAAATGAAGAGCCAACTCTACCCCAACATTGGTCTCTCCATTCGCCCTCTATAGAGAGAACTTGAAGAAATGCTCTCACCCAAGAGCATTAAGAGAGCATGTTCTTGGCATTGTATGTGACATATGTCACTGAAAATATTTAAAAAAAAAAGAATTTAAAGATAATAATAAATTGGAGTGCTTATTGGAGAGTCATACCATTGTTAGCAATTTCTAAAAGGGTTATATTCAGGAGAGAGAAAGTTAAAAATAGATTGGAGAGATATTTTGGAGAGCTATATTGATGTTGGACCAACATTGGTATTCTCCAAGTTGCTTTCCAAGGAGAGAGAAAATGGAGAGCCAACTCTACCTCAACATTGGTGCTCTCGAGTTGCTCTCCATACGCTATCCATTGAGAGGACTTGGAGAAATGCTCTCCCCCAAGAGCATTGAGAGAGCATGCTCTTAGTATAATACAATGACACATGTCATTAATAATTAGGTATTTTCCTTTTTTTTTGCCTTTTGATTTTTGGAGATCTCATTAGAGAATAAATACCATTGTTAGCAATTTTTGAAGGGGTGCTCTTGCGAGTATCTTGAGGAGAGATAAAGTAAAAAATGGGTTGGAGAGTAATGTTGGAGAGCTATACGAATGTTGGTGATCTTAGCAATTTTTGAAGGGGTGCTCTTGGCAACTTGGGAGTATCTTGAGGAGAGAGAAAGTAAAAAATGGGTTGGAGAGTAATGTGGGAGAGCTATACCAATGTTGGTGATCTTAGTGCTTATAGGTTTTTTCCTGAAAGAAATGTTCAATATGTTTTTTTAGGTAGATAAAATTTCGTGGAAAGAGAGCATCCAACCAACTAAACTAACCTTAGTTCTTCATATTCTGTATACCTAAAACTTTAAAAGAAAATTTTATTATATCAACATGTCAATTTTGTAAAATATCCACCTGACTAATTTTTTTTTTTTTTTTTTTTAAAGAGAAATTTCATTAATTGAAGGCCAAACGACATCTACAATAGGTATTAAAGAAAAACAAGATACAATTAAACAAGACTAAATAAAATTCGTCTTCGAAGAAACTACAATGAACCAGATCGAGCAATACAGCGCAGCCCCCTTGTATTTGCTGAATCAAGCAGTTATTGATGAGGAAGTCTATCATTCTAATATAGTTTGTGAAGAACATTCTTGATCGAGTCAGGTTGACCGCATCCGAGTAGAGGTGGGCATGGGCTTGAGGAAATAGCGGGTCGGGCCAGGCCCGAGCCCGTAAGTGGCGGGTCGTGCCTGAAATTTTCAGATTTTGTCCAAGGCCCGGCCCAGGCCCACGGGCCAGCGGGCCGGGCTCGTGCCTCCTGCGGGCCTGTCCCGTGTTTTATGTGTTTTTTTTGGATTCTTGGCAGTTTAAGGCTAAAAAACAAAGAAAAAAGGCGTTCGGCCCGCGGGCCATATAGGCGGGCTCGTGCCGGTGCGGGCCTGAAATAAAATTTCTTCACTGTGGCAGGCCCACGGCCCACGGAGCGGACAACGGGCCGGGCCGGGCCCAAAACGTGCCTGGCCGGGCCGGCCTGCGTGCTGGCTCGGCCCATGCCCACCTCTACATCCGAGATTCCAATACCTTCATGTTGAGTCTCGAACTTCAACCAATGAGGATAATTTCTCATACCTAAAAACAAAAGAACTATACTCATAACTCCCATAGGGGAGAAGGAGATTTCCAAAACAGAAACTAAAGACCCCATATCAAAGTTTGAGAAAATCTCATAAAGAGAGACTAATTTATTAAACAAAACAAAAAAATGAACAAAAACTGAAAATAAAAGGGGAAAAGGGGCTTACAATGAATGAAATCATCCATGACAGTCCCTAATTGATGAAGAAGGGGTAGAAGATGCTAGTGTTTAAGAAAGAGAAAAAGAGAGAGGGGACGGCTAATAGTTATTAGCAATCTTATGTTTGGTGAACTTTTTTACCTGACTAATTTTTCTTAGTTATAAGTGGTCAATGGTCAATTATTGTTTACAAATATTTTCATTTTTTTAAATAATTGTTATCGAAGTATTCACCTCAAAGGATAACTCTGTATCCTTGCTTTTGGCGCACGGCAATTCTTTTAGAAATAATACATATAGTTATGACTTATGACCTGCAAGAGATATTTAAGATACATCAACATGTCATCATTTTCCTTTTATTTATATAATAACTACCGCCTATCCATATTCCATATGGTCAATTCGAGTCCTTTTAAATAGCCATACTGCCATCATAGTGGTGGATTATTAAATTCTTTTTATAGATATTGCCATTTTATATATTTCTTTTTTTTTATTTGCTACATTGTTGTTTTCACTAGTTTTTAGGAGATGTCCCTTTTAATCTTTTTTTGTGTACCTTCTGACCTTTTTAGCATTAAATAAGGTGGGAAAAGGTGGAAAAAGATTACTTTTAGGTAGGAAAAGATAAACAAATATAATAGTATTACTTTTTGGTGGAAAAAAAGAGAAACAAATATAATAATATTACTTTTTGTGGAAAAAGAGAAAATCAAATATAATAGTACTCCCTCCGTCCCATAATATAGTGCTTACTTCTTTTTTTGCACGGGAATTAAGGAGAGTGGAGGGAGTAGTAGGATCTCAAAAAAAAATTATTTAATAAAGTACTTTTGTCTTGGAACTACTCCCTTAGTTTTGTTTTCCTTTAAAAAATAATTAAAAAACAAAAAATGTTCCTTGAATGGTGTAAAATAATAAATAGAGGCATACATTTTAAAAGAAAAAGTAAGGTATTTTGGAGAATTTGTGTAAAGATTGAGGATAATTTAGTCCAAATAAATTGATAAAAATAAAATAGGCACAACATTTTGGGACACCCAAAAAGGATTGTAAGCACTATATTATGGAACGGATGGAGTATTACTTTTTGGTGGACCAAGTCTCCTAATAAGGAAAATTGAAACAATGTAGCAACTAGCAAGTAAAAAAAAAAAAGCAACCATTTAAGGAAAATGTAGCAAATAAAAAAAAGCGGAGGTAGTATACTTTATCATTCAATTATCTACCCTTTCACACATCGTTTTCCTCACTTTCTTTTTATTTTTTATTTTTTTGGGCCCCTATTAGGAAGTCATATCATTAGATCAAAGGATCATTGGTACTTCTTTTTTGTAATGTATATATATATTTTTTGATTTGGTAAGATGAATAACCTTTGGGCTGTCCTCGCACAGGGCCCAACCCAGAGGCCCAGACACTTAGAATGAGGGGGAGTTGTAAGGGGAATTCTCCTCCAAGTGCCCTTCACTTAGTAGGATTCGAACCCCTGACCTTAAAGTCATGAGTTAGAATTCCTAGCAAATGAGCCAGGCTTAACTTGGTTTTTTGTAATGTATATATCAATATGCAAATGCAAGTGATATTTAGTACAAGTATCACATTCAAAGTATCACTACTTCATCCTTCCAAACTAGAAGTATCACGTGAGATCCATTCCACGAGGATGCTCCCTCCAAATTATAAAATGTTGACTAATAGACTTTCCACTCTCCAATACTACTATAAATATACACACATTCACTTGATCTACTATATCCAATCCATCTCACATTTTTTTAAGCCACTCAAAAAATGGCTTCAACACTTACTCTTCTTCTCCTCATTGTCTTTTCCCTCTCGTTTCATGTCTCTAATGCTACCTTCGTCCTTCCTATATTGAAGGATACAAAGAACTCCCAATATTTCACTACATTCTTAGTTGGAACACCCCCTTCAACTCGTGTCTACTTGGTCATTGATCTTAGTAATAAATGGTCTTGGTTCACTTGCGACCTATATGGCTACACCACCAAGCCATCCCTCACCTCTTACAATGTACCGTGCAACTCTCACAAATGTGAGCGTTACGCCGGACCGGGAACTTTTTGTGTCGACGATAAATGCGGTGTTTACGCCTACACCCGGTGGAGCAACGGCCTTAACGCCGTCGCCCTCCACGAAGACACAACCACCTTGTACAAGCAAACTCAACAAAACTCATTAGCACAACTCTCAAAAACTAGCTTACCTAATTTTCCTTTCAGTTGCGCGGATAAAAGCCCTTTGAAAGGCTTATCACCTTACACTAAAGGGGTTATAACCCTTGCTAGGGTTCCTACTTCCTTCCATTCCCAAATCTCATCAACTTTTAAAACTCCTCGAAAGTTTTCTCTTTGTCTTCCTACTGCCCTTTCACCCGGTTATAATGGAGCTATCTATTTTGGTGGTAGCCCTAATTATTTGTCCAAATCACTTATTACTACCCCATTTATAGTCAACCCTAATAGTACTGCGCCAATATATAGTATTGGAGAGGCTTCGGTAGAATATTTCATTAAGGTAAGATCTATCAAAGTTGATAAAACTCCAATACGCTTTAGTTCTTCGTTGTTGTCTTTCGACAAAGACGGCATTGGCGGGACGAAGATTAGCACATTAGATCCTTACACTGTGCTCCATAGTAACATATACAAGGCTCTTATCAATGTTTTCGTTAGCAAGGCGATCGCAATGAAAATGACCAGAGTTGCTTCCGTGGCTCCTTTTGGAGCTTGTTTTAACGCGAAAAGTGTGGTTAATAATGCGAAAACAAGTTTTAATGTGCCGATTATAGATTTGATTTTGGATGGTAAGAGTCCATTGTTGCATAACAAGAATGCAAGGTGGAGGATTTATGGGGCGAATTCAATGGTGAAGGTTTCAGAGAATGTGTTGTGTTTAGGATTTGTGGATGGAGGTTTAGAATCAATGACTTCAATAGTAATAGGTGGGAAACAAATGGAGGATAATTTGGTGGAATTTGACCTCGAATCTAATAAGCTTGGAGTTACTTCATCGCTTCTTCGCATGGGTACTAGTTGCTCAAATTTCAAAGGAATTTAGTGTAGATTTTGTAAGATCTTGATTTCTGATTCATAGTAGATCTCGAGACATTTCTTTATGATCTCGACACATTTCTTTATGTTTTGTATGTGCAACTTGTAGCTTGCTTTCTTTCCCTTCCGCTTTATGCTATCATTGCTATGTGTGTGCAACTTGTAGCTTGTTTCTTTCCCTTCCACTTTATGTTATGTGCTTGCAACTTGTAGCTTATTCTTTTCCCTCCCCAGTCCCCAAGATTTCAATGCCTATATATGCTATGGAGTGCTGAAATTTTGAATGCACTTCCCACGTTTTCAAAACTAGCAACACTTTGATTGTTTACGTATACTAATGCATAATTTGTGATAATAAATTCTAAAATTAGTGGAGCATACAGTCAAATTTAATGCACTTTCACTTTGAAAGTAATAAAGTATTTTAAGATTGATACTTTTTTAACACACTTTGATCCGCCTGATTGGGCGAGACCTGGTCGGTGACACCGGGCAAGCTTCTTAAAGTTGTCTTCTTCCTACCTACATTCCCCAAATATTTTTTATTTTTCATAAAGTTGTGGTCCTTATCATACTTTTTCCCCTCTCCCTAAATTTTGGTGCAAAAGCAAACGTAGCAAGTAAATATAGATAGAGGGAGTACAATACCTGTGAAGAGAAAAATAACTAACACAGGGATCAATATATGCATTCCAAACATCACCTCTCTAGTATCTACTCCCAAATGCAAGAGTTGGAGTGGAAAAGTTGATGTTGAAACTCCTCACGAAAGTGAATAGATACCTGTTGAACATCAGATACTAGATAGCATAAGCCAACTTCACCTTTAGGTGGCATATCTCAAATGATCTTTCCACCTATCCAACTAAGCCCTGGTAGCTTCTTTTGTCTACTATAAGCCATATCATCCCTCAACTTCTTCACATCATCCCACCGTCCATGATCCGCATAGATTCTAGAGAGCGATACTGAGTGAAAATCTTCTTGTATTTGATTATCGAAGACATGCTGCAAAACAGTTTCGGCAAGTGCTGAATTTCCATGCATTTCACAACAAGCTAGTAGTGCTCCCCAAATGCCAGTATCAACTGGTTCAGACAGGCTCAAGACAAATCTATACGCCTCGCTCAACTTTCCAGCCATTCCCAAGATCTTAACCATGTGAACATAATGCTCATTTCTAGGTTCAATGCCAAATTCATCCTTCATCCTGTTAAACATTTCCTCCCCCTCTTTGACCAGACCAGCTTGACAGCACGCATGGAATAGAGCAGAAAATGTGGATTCGTCAGGCATAAATCCCTTTTCGATTGCCTCATCAAACAATCTAAAAGCCTGATCAGCATTTCCATGTGAACCAAGACCCAAAATAGCCGAATTATACACTATGATATTTCGTCTTGGAAGTACATTGAGAACCCGAAGAGCAAAGTCCATAAAACCACACTTCGAATACATGTCTATG
Source organism: Beta lomatogona (assembly GCA_947646795.1). Lineage (NCBI taxonomy): Eukaryota > Viridiplantae > Streptophyta > Magnoliopsida > Caryophyllales > Amaranthaceae > Beta > Beta lomatogona. Next base: position 134,401 of record CANSNZ010000531.1, on the reverse strand, counting down.
AGAGCTGAGGCGACCCTGATATCGATCTCCAATCCATGTCGAAGAGCGTAACCATGTATTTCACATCCAGGCCCTACATTGCCCAATTGAACAACACCTACCAAAACGCTTGCGAGCAATACCGGATCAGCCTTCATACCATCCACATTCCTTTCTCTGAAGAGTAACAATGCTCTACTGATATCCCCTGAATTTGCAAACCCTGTGATCAATGCAGACCATGTGACTATATCCGGTTTCAATAAACTGTACAACACTCCCTGCGCTGCATCCAAGCACCCACATTTTGAATACATAGTGACTAATGAACTACCAACATGATCATTCAAAAGAAAACCACTCTTAATGCAAAACCCGTGAATTCCCTGGCCTATCTGCAATAACCCGGGTTCGGCCACAGCCGAAAGCAGAGCAACCATTGCAAATCCATCTGGTTCAATCCCCATATCCCTCATGGCATTGAACAACTTTAAACCTTCATCACAAAATCCACAATACCCATAACCCTTTATCAGTGAATTCCAAGTGGCCAGATCTGGATCAACTACACCATAAAATGCTTTACTAGCATCATCAAGAAGACCAAGTTTTGAGTAAGCATTCACAAGTGCACAACCACAAATTGAATCCATTTGTAACCCAGAAACCACCAACCCACCATGAACAAGTCTAATTCCTACCACATCATGATTTTCAGAGCAAGCGCGTAAAATGCAAGCAAATGTGAAGTTGTCAGCGCATAAATCTGAACTAAGCAACTGATTAAAAAGATGAAATGCATTCTTAAAGTCATGAACTTGCGCATAAGCTCTAATGATGGAGTTCCAAAGATAGATGCTTTTGTGGGGAATTTCGCCGAACAGTTGGTGTGCAGAGGAAAGTTCAGAATTGTGAGCATAATATCTGATGATTTTGGTGGCAAAAAATGGGTCAAGAGAGAGGTGGGTTTTAGTGATTATGGCATGTAATTGTTTGGTGTTAGAGAGAGTTTGATGTGGTATTGAGAGTTTGGATAGTAGTATTCGAAGTGGTATGAACATTTAATTAAGTTTGAATGGGTAAAAAGAGGGGAATTGAATCATTGATCAATTATTCAATTGGTGTTGCGAAAGAGACAAAATTGAGAAGAAGTGAAACAACAATGGTGAATTGTTAAAATAATTACTACTTGTTTTGGGAGAAATTGTTAAAAAGAAGCAATAATCTTTCATTTAGGTTCTGAATGACTTGCTTTTGGGTCGGTTAGGAATGTTTTTTTCTTCTTTTTTTTTGTTGGTGCCAATTGGTTTAGGATGTTGAGACTAAAAGTCAATAACTTTAGAATTGTTGAAGAATCAACTTGCGGTTTGTCTAGCCAAGGAAGCAAGAAGTTTAGATGAATGCATGAATGATGAATGTGACTAGGAGTTTTCCTTTCTCTCCTAATTTTTGTATTAATGCGTACATCTGGGATTATAATAACTCTATGATTGGATCTATATAACTTACTTCCCTTATTCAACAAAAAAAACTTTATGTATATTAGTTTATTGTAATACTCTTTTTTGTGGTGTTAATTATGTTAGATTTGTTAAATAGTAGTATAAATAATTGTGATTTTAGAATTTGGGTCAAATTTAGCTGAAATAGAACGACCATATAACCAGTACCTTCTCTCAAAAAAAAATTATATATATAACCGGTACCTATTAAGGGATGGTAACACTGTTGTGCATCGCCTCACTAAGTTTTTTATTTTTTATTTTGACAGGCCTCACTAAGTGTGTTAATCATTGTCCCAATTATATTGCTCCTTAATAATATGCACTTATATTCCCGCTTAATATGTAATTTGGAGGGGGTATGGTTCCCTTTTGCTTTGTCTAAGAATAGATTGTAATGAGTTTAACCATCTTTTGCTTTTAAAATGGGAAAAAAGTTGGCCGTTTAGAGAAATACTAACGGTTATATATATTACTCAATTGAGTCTCATATAAACTTCATATAACCATCTGATTTAATGAAAGTACTAGGATTACAATATAATTAGCACAAGTTCTTTATTGCATAAGAGAACTTAACAAAGAAAACCAAAAGCAAGGATCAAACAGATTTCTCAAGAGAGAAAAGGAGGTGGTGCAATAGGGACATGTTGACGCCTTGGGCTCACGGTTGGTGCTGGTGGTCTTCTTGGGTTGCCGCTTCTTAGACTCCTCTCTGGTGCTCGATTTGAAGGTCGCGATGCTTCCTGCAAGCCAACTGTTTTGAAGGCAAACAAACAACAAGAACTTATTCAAGTAACTTATGCAGTTGATTTCCTATTAAACCATCTAAAATTAGCTAAATCACTAACTTTTTATGTTGCTAACTTAACTTTTAAAACTTGTATATAGCTTTCTATATAATTGTTTTACGTACTAACTTTTCATCTATCTTTGTAACTCTATTGTTTTTCATTTAACTAATAGTAGCGTAGTCTGACTCTGTTAGACTCAGACTTTCTTAGGCGAGAATTTGCATAGTATATTCAATTGAATGAAAGAATAAAAAATAATGAGAACAATATTCTTAGAATGTGATACATTACCAGCTAAAGAAAATTTTGGTGCAAAGCTGGCTAGTAGGAAGAAGAACATTGCTAAAACTGATGCCGTCAACTTTGCTTGAAATTTTGGCATGTTCTTGAAGCTGGAAAATAGCCTAAACTTTAAAAGTGTCTGGTGAGATAATGGAATGCAAACTTTAAGCTTCATACTCTAAACTTCTTTTATAGCCTGATTTATTGTAGTCTATGTTGTGATTCAATTTGGCTACTTTCTATCTCAGTTAAAATGGATGTTGCCTAGAAATTTAACAAATCAATGCAAATTTCTTCCCTCTCAATGACAAAGTAAGATTTGACTATTGAATGGTTCCACGCCAAGAAAAATAAATAAAGATGTGTTCTTACTAATTTTATTTCCATCTTGCACTTGCACTATATATCCTTAAGACTGTTACTGTTAACTTCATTGAGAAGAAACAAATGTTCCCACAAAGAAGTCTTATATTGACCTTTGAGTACTTGGGAGTAGGGTTTTTCCTTACCGTTCCCCTCTACTCTCAAGTATCTGGCCTGCAAATGCTAGACCAAGAACATCGGACGAGCTAAGATCTAAACAAAATCCTTCTCCTTCCCATCAAAAAAATATATTGATTACGATAATTAATAGCATAGACTCATTTAAAGTAGGCTACTCTACAAGTAGAACACAAAATCGTTGGTCAAAGTTTGATCACCTCAAAACTACCCCTATAAAATGTTCTTTTCACATTTCATTAGTAGTTTATGAAAAGATAAAAAAAATAAACAAATAAACTCCATATGTATTCAAGTTTTTAAGGCTTTCCTAGAAACTACTCAGAGAATATCTTATAATATATTCATCATATGTTATTAAAATTAGTTTTAGTAAATTTCTCTAGTAACTTTTAACAATTGAAATTCACATGATATCCGATCCTTAAGATATATTAGAACATCAATTAAACAAACTTGCAAAATAGGGGATATATATTTGTGTGGAGATATTTGGATGAGTTAAAGAGGAGCTTAGAAGTTGTCATGGTTTGTGATAAGAAGCCCTAGTGGAAGGAAGAACAAAGCTACTAGAGAGATTTGAGTATCTTGCATTCGTTACACATACATTATTATAAGAGAGATTTTTTCTGGGATCTTTGTTTTTTTTTTGGTAAACAAAGGGATCTTTGTTTTCACACATATTTTTCTTTTTTCTCTTTTAAATTAGTAAGGAGAAGTGTCCTACTGTATCGAAATCTCGCATAGGTTAATCTAACCAACCCAACTACACAAGCAATGAGGCAAGGCCCTTTGGAAGTGGGGAAAGGTAAGGAAATCCCACACACAATTTTCTTGTGTTTTGTTATTATCATTGTTTTTTGTATGTTATCTTTGCATTATTATTCTTGTTTATGATAAGATTACGTAAATCGTATCTTTATCTTTAGAGTATCTCTATCTTGTATCTCTATCTTTATAGTATCATTCTTGTATCTCTATCTTTTGAGTATTATTCTTTTATTCTTTAGGATATTCTCATGTATAGCTCTGATTGTATTTATCTTTCCTAAGTTTAAGCTAAGATAGTTATCTTTGTATTATATATAGGTTGTATCTTTTTACGTGAACAATCAATTCAAGCTTAACACTTTCATGGTATCAGAGCGGTTCAGTTCTTGAACCTGCCTTTTTTTTCGGCTTCCCTCTAGCTCTCCTCCCTTCCATGGCTTCCACCACCATAACCAATGATGCCGACCCCACGCATCCCCTTGTTGTTGTCAACCTTTCCAGCACTCTCAAACTCAACTCCACCAACTATCTCTCCTGGCAACTACAACTCCAAGCCACCCTCTTTGGCTATAATCTTTTTCGCTTCATTGATGGCACGCACCCCAAACCTCCTGCCACCATCACCAAACCAGCCACACCAACCACCTCTGCCACTGAAGCTCCTAACCCCGATTATCTCACCTGGCTTCGCCAAGATCGTCTTCTCTTTGGCGCTCTCATCGGCACGTTAGAACCCACTCTCGTCCCTCTTGTTTCACGTGCCTCCACCTCCAAGGAAGCTTGGGACATTCTCTCCAACACCTATGCTCGCCAATCCCGTGGTCACCTTAAACTACTCAAAACCAAATTCAAAAATATTTCCAAAGGCTCATCATGTATCAGTGACTACATGAACACCATTCGTATGTGTGTTGACCAACGCCTACTTCTTGGCGACACCGTACTTCCCGAGGATGTCATCGAACAAGTCTGCGATGGTATCAAAGATCCTGACTATACCCTTCTTATTGAGGGTGTCAATAACAGTGACACGCTCATCACGTTTGATGAGTTTCACGAGAAACTTCTCGTTCGCGAAAACCAACTCAACACCACTACCTCTACTGCATCCCTCCCTGCCAGCGTGCACACCACCATCATTCGTGCACAGCAGCCCACGAGCACCCCATCTCCCTCTCCTGCCCAACCCCACAACCGCCCTTCCAAGCCTTCGTACAACACATCAAAGAAACCGACCAAGGGCTACCAAGGCAAGTGCCAATGGTGCCATGCCTTTGGTCACTCTCTCTACAAATGCCCCACCTTTCAAGAGCAATTTCCAACCGCCAAACCCACCCTCCCACCCCACGCTGCCACTTCCTCATCCAACACCCTTCGTGTTCACTTAGCCACCACTTTCGCTGCCCCGGCCTCTCAATGGCTCCTTGATTCCAGAGCCTCCCACCACATCACTAATGATCTCTCCAATCTCTCACTTCATCATCCTTATGATGGTACGGAAGAAATCGTCATCGGTGATGGTAAGGGTATTCCAATCACCCACATTGGATCATTAACTCTTTCTATCTCTCCCTCTAAAAATCTCATTTTACATAATGTCCTATGTGCTCCTACTATGTTTCGTAATATCCTTTTTATATCTCAATTATGTCATCAAAATAATATTCTAATTGAGTTTTCCTCTTCTTCCTTTGTATTGAAGGATCGTCTCACGGGGGCATGTCTTCTTAATGGACCAACTTCATTCGGTGTCTATGAGATCTCTTCCCAGCCAACTGCCTTCGTCGCCACCACCAACAATTCCGCTCAACATTGGCATCACAAATTAGGCCACCCTTCTCTTTCCATACTTAAGTCTTTAGCGTCTAAGTTTAATCTTAGTATTTCGAATTTCAATAATTTCAATTGTGATGCTTGTCAATGTAATAAGAGTCATAAACTTCCATTTCATCAATCTACTTTACGTTCCACTGCCCCTCTTGATCTTATTTACACAGATTTATGGACATCTCTTGTTCATTCTATTGATCAATTTAAGTACTATGTTATATTTGGTGATCATTTCACCAAGTATATATGGTTCTATCCCCTCAAATTAAAATCTGACACCAAAAATATTTTCATTCGTTTCAAGGCTCTTGTTGAGAAATACTTTGAATGTCCAATCAAAACTCTTTACTCCGATAATGGTGGTGAATATGATGCCCTCACCACCTATCTCACCATTGATGGTGTCTCTCATCTCACTTCCCCTCCTCATACTCCTCAACACAACGGCTTTGCCGAACGACGACATCGTCATATTGCCGAAACTGGTCTTTCCCTTCTCTCTCATGCTAATCTACCACTCACATTTTGGAGTTATGCCTTCTCTACTGCCACCTATCTTATTAATCGCATGATTACTCCGACCTTAGCCTCAAAATCTCCTTTTGAATGCCTATTCCAAACTCCTCCCAACTATCTCAAGTTACGCAGTTTTGGATGCCTTTGTTATCCTTGGCTTCGTCCCTATAACTCTCACAAACTCGATCCAAAATCAACTCCATGTATCTTCATAGGCTATTCTAAATCCCAAAGCGCCTATCATTGTCTCAACCCTCTCACTTACAAAATCTACACCTCACGCCACGTCCGATTTGTCGAAGATAAATTCCCCTATCTCCAACTCTCAAACCACCCCACACCTCTTTCTTTTCCTGACCCAACTCTTTGGTGTACGCTTCCCCTCCCACTTATATCCCCCTCACTGCCTTCACCACAACTCGCTCCACCTTATGTCCGCACCTCACCTCGCACACCCAGCACTCCCTCACTCGCAACATCCCCTCCATCCTCTCCCACTCACGCTGACTCCCTCAGTGCTACTCCAACTCACTCTCCCATCATTCCCTCGCCCACTCCCTCCTCTTCCACCCAGGACACACCTCCATCCTCCCCCTCTACAGCCACGTCTTTACCCCCACTCTCATCAACCCCAACCGCACCACATTCCCCTCCCTCACATGGCATTATCACCCGCTCGAAAAACAATATTTTTAAACCAAATCCCAAATACGCCAACCCCACCACTATCTCTGCTTCCCATATTATCCCAACCAATGCTTCCCAAGCCTTAAAACACCCCCTTTGGAAGCAAGCTATGGAGGCCGAGTTTAATTCGCTCACTACCATGGGTACTTGGTCACTCGTTCCACCTACGCATGCTCCTAATATCATTAAAAGCAAGTGGATTTTCCGTATAAAGTACAAACCAAATGGTGAAGTTGAGCGGTACAAAGCTCGACTCGTCGCCAAAGGTTTCCAACAACGGCCCGGACTTGACTACACTGACACCTTCAGTCCTGTAGTTCGTCCCGCCACCGTTCGCACTATTTTAACCCTCGCCACTACCAAAGGTTGGTCTCTACGTCAACTAGATATCAATAACGCCTTTCTTCAAGGCACACTCCATGATGAGGTAGACATGGCTCAACCGCAAGGATTTATTAACTCCACTTCTCCCAATGCTGTTTGTAAGCTTCACAAAGCCATTTATGGCCTAAAACAAGCTCCTAGGGCATGGTACAATGAGCTAATGCAATTTTTAGTCGGTCTTGGTTTCCTTCGCACTGCCTCGGACTCGTCACTCTTTATTCGACATCATTCTACCAAGGCTATTTATCTTATAGTCTATGTAGATGACATTATTATTACCGGCCCCGATCATGATCATCTTCTTCAATTCATCGAGACCTTGGCAAAGCGCTTTGCATTGAAGGACTTAGGCACACTATCATATTTTCTTGGTGTTGAAGTCATTCCCACTTCTACTGGAATTTTTCTAAGTCAACGCAAATATGTGTGTGACTTACTTGACTTAATGGGCATGTTGGATGCCAAAGCTGCTACTACTCCAATTGCATTTGGTACTCCTCTTCTAGCTACTCATGGCACTCCCTTGCCTGCTCCCAAAGACTATCGAGCAGCCCTTGGAAGTCTTCAATACCTCACGCTAACGCGCCCCGACATAGCATTTGCGGTTAATCGTCTCTCGCAATTCATGGCATCTCCCACCACAGATCATTGGAATGCCTTGAAAAGGTTGCTACGGTATCTAAATGGCTCCAAGGAACAAGGCCTCAACATTCATCGCGACTCTCCTCCTACTCTTCATGCCTTTACGGACGCTGACTGGGCCGGTAACAAGGACGATTATACCTCAACCATGGGTCATGTCATATTCTTGGGTCGCAATCCTCTAACTTGGTGCTCCAAGAAGCAAAAAGGTGTGGCACGGTCGTCAACCGAGGTAGAATATCGTGCCATTGCACATACTACTGGCGAACTTTTATGGATTCGAAACTTATTTCTCGAGCTTCGTCTTTCAATTACTCATCAACCAGTTCTATATTGTGTGATAATTTGGGTGCAACATTTCTAAGCGCCAACTCCGTGTTCGATTCAAAGATGAAACACTTGGCCCTCGCTTTTTATTTCATCAGTGAGCATGTTCAAAATGGCACACTCAAGGTGGTCCATGTTCCTACAGGTGACCAACTAGCTGATTTCCTAACGAAACCGCTAACTCGGCCACGCTTAGACACACTACTACTCAAGATTGGACTCACTGATCGCCCGTCCATCTTGCGGGGGCATGATAAGATTACGTAAATCGTATCTTTATCTTTAGAGTATCTCTATCTTGTATCTCTATCTTTATAGTATCATTCTTGTATCTCTATCTTTTGAGTATTATTCTTTTATTCTTTAGGATATTCTCATGTATAGCTCTGATTGTATTTATCTTTCCTAAGTTTAAGCTAAGATAGTTATCTTTGTATTATATATAGGCTGTATCTTTTTACGTGAACAATCAATTCAAGCTTAACACTTTCAGTTTATTGTACAATTAGTTAGCCATCTATCATATCAGTATGTATGAATCATTACTATCACAAATTTTTATATAATAATATTAGATTTTTAGAAAAAAAATCCCAAAATAAAATATGGTCTTACAACATGAGCTTAATCACTAGCTAGTCATGATTTTCTTCAAAATCACCATTTCCATCGATCAATTCATTATAAAAAATTATACAAATAATAATACATGAAGCAAATAAAATCCATCCCATTACAAAAACTTATGCATGACTTCTTATTCTACAAGATCTTAACATGCATCAAGGAACTGTGCCAAAGCCAATAACACCGGCCACCAACTTCTCAAATTAAAGATAATGTGAGACTAGGAACTAGGAGGGGGTAGTGGAACCCTTTGGCTTGCTGATGGTGTCGGTGGTGGTGGTGGTGGTGGTGCTGGCGGTCTTCGTGCTGGGGTCGGTGTAAATGGTGGTAGGATCTGATGACGCCCGATTTGCGGCTGCGGTGGCGACAGCCAACCTCTTCTAGATCTTCTCTTCCGTAGACTCCCCTCAGTTGCTATCTTTCTGCTACCTTCACTTGCCTTGTAGTAATTGTAAAACCACGATTCTTCTTGTAGTAAGCCATCTTTTAAGGATACATAAAAACAAGAATGTTAGATATAGCAAAAATTTAAATTATTATGATTTATGGTTCCATATTGTACGTTCAAAATTCAAATATAAATAAGGGAATCGGCCCAATTAATAAGGATCATGAAATTGTACCGTTCGCTGATACTGAAAATTCTGGTGCAAAGATAACTATTAGTAAGATGATTAATAAAGCTAATGCTGCTAAATGTGCTTTAGTTTTCTGCATCTTCAATCACAAAGTCTGGAGAGTGGAGGCCTAATTTTTGTTTTGTTTCAGAATAAGTTATAGCACACAGTTCCTCTATAAAACAATGAAAAATGATGGCCACTTATTATAACATATGTTCAAGTCAACTATTTGTGTTGATTAGTAGGAGAAGAAACGGGACTAGTTTGGCTCACTACCAATACCATAGTCTACGTCAAAAAGATGTCTATTAAGACAAAATACACGCTTTTTTCCAGCTGTGTGCTGACATATTTCTATTCTATAAATCAACACATTCTTGATAAGTTTGGTGTCCACGTAAAAAAAAATTAAAATATCTTGATCACTCACATAATAATTAAATTAAATTGATTAAAAAAATATGCAAACATTTTTTAGTCAATGGATTTTGTTACTTATGCATATGATTATTTAATGTTTGCTAAATAGAAATTTATGTCAATTTTTTTTCTCAGAGGAACTTTGTCAACAGTTTTTGTTACCTATTATTTGATGTTAATAGATGTAATATAATGCAATTTTGCTTTTGATTAGCTTTTACATGTATTGCGTGCATATAAGACTATTATATAATATATCTCCTCCATTCTAAAATAATCACACCACTTTAATTATTATGTTTACTAATATTCAACTTTAACCATTACTACTTTCAATTGCTATTAGTAAAGAATAGAAAATTGTCAATCTTTTAATATTACACATTAGACATGCATTTTTAATAGCATATTACTACATGCCATCTTTGGTTTTTATATACTGGAAGAGAAAATATGATTAAAAAAAAGGTATTGTATATGAATAGTGCATAAGGCAAAGTGATTGAATTATTTTAAAATTGAGGAAGTATCTACTTTCTCTATTTTATTTTCTAGATGCAAAGTTTAGGTTTTTAGTGAGGGAATTAGAAACTAAATGTTGCATCTAAAAAAACAAAGAGAGTATATGTATAACAGGTATCCATAATTTTTCTATTTATTTTGAAAAGCAAAATTTTGGAAATCTAGATATAGCTATAATTTTTTCAAATATATAAAGAACGAATATGGTAAATTGATGAACCATACATTCATATACTTTTACTTAGTTTATCTAATTAATGTCAAATTCCCAAACAACAATGATCAGCGTTTAGGCGGCTTATTTATTGACTTTTGGCTTTTCACTTTTTCATGTGGTCGAACAACCAAAATAAGTTTTTTTTTTTTTTTTTTATAATTGACTTTCTGGGTACCTGACAAGGCCAAAGTTGGTTTTAGCAAATTTATTGGTTAAATTGGCTTTTATATTCATTATGCACTAATTAAACAACCAACATTAAATGTTGATTTTACAAAACACTTTTATAAACAACCAATAGTCAAACAACCAACATAAAAAACCAGAAACAACCTATCAAAGCAGCCAAGTAAAACAGCCAACATCTAACTACCAGTTGATAAACACCATCGATACTATTAATCATTATTTAGTATTCTAGCTTTTGGGCAAGATTATGAATGACACATGTAGGATGCAAAAATATATATGTATATTTATAGGGTTGGATTTTCATAAAGCAATCCTTATATATATATGAAAACGTGAAAGCACTATGTATATTAATCCTTTCTTACCAATTTGTAATCCAATTTGGTTAAATTGTAACCAATTTTTCCTTACGAGCCCAATCCTCCAAAGGATTACATTTTCAAGGAAAAAAATTACCATATAATATCTGTAAAAAGGATTATATATTTACTAAAATAGCTTAATATTCCATTATTCTCACATTCCATGATTTTTAGGAGTTGTCAAGTGTATTACTACATTTGTTTCTATTTAATGGTCACGCTTTATTTTAAAAAAAATTCGTAGTCAATGTTGTTCTCACTAATTAAAATCTAAAATTTAAAATATTATCTATTTGAGATCTTGCTACATATAATTCGGTGTGTATTTTTACATTATTAACTTCTTATACTTCCTCCGTTTCGAATTAAATGCAACAAATGCACTTTTTTACTATTCACACTTTTCACTTTGAATAAGATTTGTGATTTATACATAATGAAAAACATATTCAAGTGGCAATTATAATGATAATTCTCTGGCAGATTTGGAATGCGAGGAATGCTTGGGTCTTTGAGCGATGGAAAATGGAACCTCGTCTTATTTGTGAGAGGGCCTTAAAGCTGCTTGGGGAATTCGTGAGGATGCTCATACTCCCAGCAATCATGAGGTACTGAAGCGATGGATCAAGCCGAGTTTGGCCTCTATCAAGCTCAACACCGATGCAGCGCTTAGCAAGGGGAGATGCGGGTTGGGTGTTGTGGTTAGGGACGAGGTGGGGGATGTGCTAATGACAGCAGGAGAGTGGTTGGAGGGGGGCTGGTCACCTGATGAGGCGGAAGCTCGAGCCATTCTATTTGGTTTGCGGTTAGCCTATGATGCCGGGTTTAGAAGCCTTGAAGTGGAATCGGATTGCTTACAAGTGATCAATCTCCTTAATGGGAAGAGAGCCAGAACATGTACCCAAGTTATTGTTGATGATGTTTTAGTTCTAAAAAAACTCTTTTAGCTTTTGCTTGTTTTCTCAAGTTAATCGTTTGTGTAATAAGGTGGTACACTCCATGGTTAAACTCTCTTTATCTTTGTCTGAAATGAGGGTTTGGATGGAGGATCACCCCCTGAACTTTTTTCACTTGTCCTTGCGGACAAGGTGCTTATTGATTAATTGAATTGCTCATGTTTTCCGTCAAAAAAAAAGTGGATCTTGTTAGATTCGTCTCGTGACATACTTTCATAAAATGTAATTTTTATAATTTGTACTTATATGTAATTATAGATATTTGTAGTCAAAATAATGCCTCGATATGCGTAAAGTACATTTGTTGCATTTAATTCGGAACGGAGGAAGTACATATTATTAATACGTGATGAAAAATATCATTAAGATGACATAATCAAATGAAATCATAGGAAATATATACTACCTCCATTTTTTTAGTTGTACCCAAAGGTTCTGGCATATTTGCCAACATACAACTTTAAGTATTAATATCTTTGACTATGTACAAAGGTAATAGTTATAAAAAAGTTGATATTATGAAACTATATAACGATATGAATTTAATAACAACTCACATGATATATTCTTTCTTATCTATAGATAATAGGAGGTCAAAGAAGAATATACGAATAATGTCAAAAGTCAATATGATACAACTTAAAAAAATAGAGGTGGTAGCTTTTATCAGCTTCTTATAATTATTTCCTAAAATCATTCGATCTATTAATTATTACTAGCACAATAAATATATAATATCATTGCATTTTACATAAACCCTAGAAAAAATTGTTTTACTTTAACGACTTACTAGTGGCTGTGATTTTACTGAAATCACTTTTCTACCAATTTGTGAAAACAAAGTATGCGATACAAAACTATCCATAATCCAAATGAAATAACTTGTGCACATGCCTTCTTATTCTACTCCACAATAAACAAGGGACAATGCCAACGCAAATGCTACTAGGAACAAGCTAGGAAGGGGTGCAACAAGCCTTTGTCTTGTTGCTAGTGGCGATGGCGGTGATGGTCATGGTCGTGGTGGTAAACTTGATCTGGCGGATCACCCGGTTTTGGTGACGGTGGCGAAGATGGTTTTCTCCTGCTCCCCTCAGCTGCTATTTTTTTCATTGCCTTGTAATTGAAATACCATGATTCTTCTTGTTGTAAACCTTTTCAGGATATATAGATAGATAAACAGCAATAACAAACTTCAACTTGTATGGGTAGTATCCAAGTCCGCTGTCGGACACACATTATGTGTCCGACATGAATCTTCTAGGATGCGACCTCACCCCGGTGAGCCAAACCATTCTTAATGATTGTCCGAGATGGCACTCCCGGCCACCGAAAAGGACAAAATAAGGGAATCTGCCCTCCAGTCAGACTCATCTCAATCATACACGTGTTAACGAATTACGCATCCTATCAGATAACAGTACTCCTATAAATAGCCAAATGGTACTATTCTGTAGGTACATTCTAAACACTACTTTCTATCTATCTCTCTCTCTCTAAAACTTTAGCGGACACATTCTGACTTGAGCGTCGGAGGGGGTTTCCTCGCATCCCCCCCCCCCGAGGGTAGTTCACGTTTGTTCTCTTGCAGCTTTCCAGTCTCGGACGCCCAGTTCCGGGACAACTTGGCGCTAGAAGGAGGGGCCTCCCATCTTTGTGAAAGCTCTCATGGATAAAGCAAACAATGACAACCGTGCTCCGCCAGGATTTGAAACCGGTCAAGGGTCCTCGCAACCCGCTATTACCGGCGCAATAGGGGTACCTGAATTCAACTTCAGGGTGCCCGGGAGCAACACCGATCAACAAACTCCTGAGAATAATGTATCTCAGGTAAACACTGATGGCGTTCCACTTAATCTAGCTCCGTTAAGTCAATTCTCCCCTGAGCAACTGCAAACTGTAGAATCTTCATTCAAATGTTAGCGGGCACTCCTCAGCCTAATAACACCCCTACTCCAAATGCTAGAAGCGGTCAACCCCGTAAGCGATCACTGGCTATGGCCGGTAGAAACGCTGACGGGACGCCGATAAGGAAAATGCGTACCTTCATTCGTGAGGGGCGACAGTTGGAGAGACAATTGGATGACCCTGAATACGAAGAAACACTTATGGATACCGAGGAGCTTGACAATTCAGAGGATGAGAATCAAAGTCATTCCCACCGCGAGTACAGCACCAACGGTGCTAGTAACTATTTGGCTGGCGGACACTTGCTGATCAATCCTAAACTCTCTGCCTTTGTGCCAGAGATTCTGAATCACCTAATGCCAAGAATCAAAATGCCGTCATGCAAGTATGATGGCAGTTCTGATCCCGGCGATCACGTCGCGGCCTATGAAGGACATATGTACCTGTACACTCAAGTGGATGCTATTTGGTATAAGGTTTTGCCGTCCACTCTAACTGGCATTGCTCATACATGGTTCAAGAGTATTAAACCTGGTAACATCTCTAGTTTATCTCAACTTTCATCCATGTTCAGTACTCATTTTGTGAGTCATAGGCGTCGTGAGACGCACTACTGGGGAGTAATTATTCATCAAGCAGGGAGAAACATAATCTCTTTGTGATTTCATCGGTCGCTTTAACATTGAAGCGGTCACTATTCCTCGCTTACAGCAGGTTGTGGCGATTTTGGCCTTGATGATGGGACTGAGAGAAAGGTCCGCGTTCAGGAGTTATCTGGTTCGTAAGACTTTTACATCACTGGGGCCGGTACTAGGGAAGGCAAATGATTTCATAAGAGGAGAAGAATTTGACAAAGCTGCTGGTAACCAGTATCGGGATTCTGATAAGAAGAAGGATGAGAAGTCGCAAAAGGATAAGAGTCGCGACAATAATCGCGGCCGAGATGAAAGAAAAGAATCTAACATGGTTAAGACAGGAAGTGACCGGGAGAAAAGTGAACGCAAAGAAAAGTTTGATGCGTACACCCAGCTCACGACCTCTAGAGCACATATATACACCATGAACAAGGAAAGTGACAAATGGCAGCGTCCAAAAAAGATGTTTCATAAGAACCGTGAGAAGACTAAGTGGTGATTTTCATGGAGATCACAGCCACCTGACTGAAGATTGTAGGCATTTGAAGGATAATTTGGAGGATCTCTCCGTAGAGGCTACTTCACTCAATTCAAAGTACAGACGAATGATGGTGATTTGGTGAAGTTCAAGGATCAGAATGTTCAATCTTGGATAGGGGAGATACACGTGATTAGTGGCCGCCCAATTCATGGCGGAAGTCTCAATGGGGCAAAGGCTAGTTTGAAGGAGTTCAGGCATCAGGTAAACTTCCGCAAAAGTTGCCATTGGAAGAAACCACCAGCCATGCCGGCCATGTCTTTCTCGGTCGAAGATGCAAAACACGTAATATACCCTCATGACGACCCTCTGGTGGTCACTTTAAAGTTGCAAACTGTTTGATTCACATAATCTTGGTAGATGGAGGAAGTTCTGCCAACATCTTATTTCTGTCGACATTCGAAAAATTGATGATTGGCCGAGAGCATTTACAGCCAGTACGCTACCCGGTGATAGGATTCACGGGGGCGTAAGCAATACCTATGGGGATCATCAAGCTACCAGTCAGAGTAGGCGAGAACGAGGACGCCAGGGATGTGATGGCGGAATTTCTGGTAGTTGATGTTCCGGGGGCATACAATGCAATAGTAGGGAGGCCATTCATTCATGACGTCCAGGGAGTGGTATCCACCTATCATCTGACTATGTTGTATGTATCCAATCAGGGTACGACAACAAAATTAAGGGGGAACAAAGAGACCGCTAAATCATACTATCTGACGGCTCTAAAGCAGCCGGCGAGAAGAATTCATGTCGAAGATCTAAGTCCGCCAACGCGGAAGGAGAAGAGAGCCATGAAAAAGGCGATGACGGACGAGGAGCATTCCGAGAAGAAAGGTGAAAGAGCCATGGAAATTACCATGGAAGAGCTAGAAGCTAGACCAGAGGATTCACCAAGAAAGGTGAAAGAGCCATGGAAATTACCATGAGAAATGCTGGAGCCACATATCCGAAGTTGGTCAATAAGGTATTTGCGGACCAGATGGGGAGAAACATTGAAGTATATGTGGACGATTCAATCGTCAAAAGTAAGACTGACGGCGAACACATTGACGACCTGAAAGAAACCTTCAATACTTTGAGAAGATACAAGATGAAGCTCAACCCAAAGAAATGTGTCTTTGGAGTAAGAGCAGGAATGTTTTTGGGATTTATGGTGAGCAAGAGAGGAATTGACGCCAACCCAAATAAGGTTCGAGCAATTATTGATTTGCCGGAACCAAAGAGTGTCAAGGACATTCAGAGACTGACAGGAAGGATGGCAGCCCTGACTCGTTTCGTTTCAAAATCGGCCGACAAGGCCTTACCTTTCTTCTCGTTGTTAAGGGGAAATAAATAGTTTGAATGAGGAGAAGAGTAGAGCAAAGCTTTCATTGCGGTCAAGGAGCACTTGAAAATTCTCCCTACCATTTCTCGACCAGAGACAGGAGATACTCTGCGATTGTACATCTCGGCCTCGCCAAAGGCTGTCACAGCCATTTTGTTGGTGGAGAAGGAGAAGAGACACCAGCCAATATACTTTGTCAGTCATATTTTGAATGGGCTGGAAAGCCGTTATCAGTTGGTCGAGAAGATGGTGTTAGCAGTGATAGTCGCTGCAAGAAAGCTCAAACCATATTTTGACTGTCATCCCATCCATGTTATGACAAATCAGCCTCTAGAAAAAGCACTGCAGAAAATGGATAGTTTAGGCCGCCTTCTGAAATGGGCAGTTGCATTATCCGAGTATGACATCCAGTACAAGCCCAGAACCGCCATTATGCACAGGCGCTGGCGGATTTCATTGTAGAAGCATCCTGGAGTATGAAGAAGAGCAACAGGTTGAAAGGGAAACATGGATCTTGGAAGTAGATGGCTCCTCGGCCGCGAGTGGATCAGGGGCCGACATTGTATTGACTAGTCCGAAAGGAAATATTTTTAAGTACGCCATAAAATTCACCTTCCCGGCATCAAATTACGAAGCAGAGTATGAGGCCGCAATTGCTGGATTGAGAATGTGTATAGCTGTAATCCCCCGTAAAATTATGGATTTTATAAATATATTTTAAGATATATATTTATTTATATTTAAATAGATTTTAGTATTTTAACGATTTATTTCTTTAAAGGTTGACTATTTGAAAGTCAAAGATTTATTTTAATGATTATTGCAAGTCAATATTTATTAAAGTCATGTTTTGAAAAGTATTTGAAATGTTTGAAATACTTATTGGATTTGGAAAAGGATTTATAATTGGGTATGAGGAGCCCAAATACTCTTAGACTTGGAAAATGATTTATAATCCTAACCCAACTACCTTTTCCTAAGCCCACAAGGGGAAAACTATATAAACCTCCTAAACCCCAAATTTTCCCCACACACTATTTTCTCTCTTCTGCTTTCCTCCCACTCACTCGGCCCTCCTTCCTTTCTCTTTCTTCTCCCGATTTTCTCTCTATTCGGTACTCCTCTTCTTCCGGTTTTCTTCTTCGGCCACCACCACTCGTCGGCGACCACCAGCAGCCAGTCGCTGCCGCCGCCGCCTGCTGCTTCCCTTGGCCGGCGTTTTCTTCTCCATCCTTCCTTTGTTTTGGTTTGATTCTTTTCTTCCTCCTCAAGTTTTATTCAAAGATTATATTTTTAAGTTTTGTTTTAATGTGTTTATGTTTAAAAGTTATAAGTTAATGATTTATTATTGAATTTAAGTTATATAATCTATGTATTGAAGAAATAAAATTCAGATTTGCATATTTGAGTTTAAATTAGAGTTTTAATTATCAAAGCATGAATTTTTAGGGTTTTGAAAGTTAGAAATCATATTAGTTTATTATAAGTTATGAAATTTATTATCTTTATGATTGTAAGTATGTTTGAATAGGTTTTAAGGGAGTTTTAACTTATGATATATTGCTGGAAATTTAAAGGAAGTATTTTTATGGTGTTTTATGATGGATTTTAGCCACTAGTGTAGTAGGTATTATGCTAGGAGGTTAAGTAATCAAGTTTTATTATTGGAAAAGGTTTTAAACATGTTTAAGAAGGATTTAAAATATGTTATTGTTGCTGTAAATTCATAGAAGATTGATTATGAATTTATATTGGTTGTTTTAGGCGGAGAATTCTCTCTAGGCAACTTTTAAGACTGTTAAAGTGGCCTCTCAATTTGTCTACACAAGGTACGTACATACCTATTTGTTGATTGATGTAGTATCATGATTTTAGGAAGGAAAGTTATATAGTATCATGTATAGGGCTATGTTAAGTTCATATATGATTTCTATTATGTTGGACTATGCATGTTTTATGCCGTTGTGTAAACATGTTGATTTTGAGATTTATATTATGAGAATGATATCATGGTTTTATGGAAGATTGATGCAAGCATGTTGGTTGGAAACTTTATTTTATTGATTCACATGGGGGAATTAATATATTTATTAGTGTTGGATCATGATTGATCATTGTTCCCTTTTGAGTATTTCACTGCTTTATAAGGACCGAGAGCCTTATTTGGTAAGTTTATATTAAATACCTATGAAAGGTAATTTGGTTGTTGGTTAAGTTCAACAAATAAGAAAGATTGAATTAAAGTTGGTATTAATCTTGGATTGTTAAGTTATCTGATCACTTATCTAATCCTAAGATAAAAATGGAAGTTTGTGATTGTTGATTGATTATAATGTTTGTTTTACTTGTGAGTCATAACAAGTAATAACTGGTAAACCATGTAAAGTGAAACCGGATAGCAATAATTTTAGACTAGTGCACGTCTGAAGTGTTGGACAAATAGGAGTTGGGGTACATGGTGAGCGTGCCATGGCTTTTTCTAGGGCCGGATTGATCACAGTGTCCTATTTTTATTTAAAAAGTTCCTCGATATCGTAGGTCATGGGAATACGGAGTTGCACCCGTATTTGGTCTTCCAAAGGGAAGGCTGGTTTTAGTTAGACAACTCGGTCCATTGACTATTCCATTTAAAGTAATAATAATGTTGTTAAAGTTTAGTTCAGTAAAATTTGTCTGCAAGTTATTATATCATTATTTATTACTGCCTATTATTTATTAGTATCATGTTAGGATTGTTCATTTATTTAGTATGTAGTACTCAGCTTTGCTGATTACGTGCTTTTGTTTGTGTATGTTGATTATGGCTATGCCTTATTGATCCTGTGATGACCCATTTTGGTGAGCAGTCTCTAGGAATCAATAGTGCATTGTCCATCTACAGGTTTGAAGATTATGAATCAATAGTGCATAATAATGTTGTTAAAGTTTAGTTCAGTAAAAGTTGTCTGCAAGTTATTATATCATTATTTATTACTGCCTATTATTTATTAGTATCATGTTAGGATTGTTCATTTATTTAGTATGTAGTACTCAGCTTTGCTGATTACGTGCTTTTGTTTGTGTATGTTGATTATGGCTATGCCTTATTGATCCTGTGATGACCCATTTTGGTGAGCAGTCTCTAGGAATCAATAGTGCATTGTCCATCTACTGGTTTGAAGATGATGCATCATTGGGTTCGGGATTGGAGAGCTTGTGTAATTTATTTACAGTACTTTTGAGTTATGCTTTTCATAGTTGGTTTGGTTTTAAGTTTGACTTTGACATTTTGGAGTTGACTTTGTAGTTGACTAAGTTTTATTTATAAAATTCATTATTATGTTTTCCGCTGCAAAATTCTGAATAAGCCGATACGTTTTCACACGGGCGATAATACTTTGATAGTTCTCTATGTTTTATATTTAAAAGGTATTTTGGAAAATAGAGAATTGTCGAGGTGTTACAATAGCTGTTGGCGCAAAGAGCGTATCACTGAAAACGGACTCACAGCTTGTCAATGGGCAGCTGAAAGGAGAGTTTGAGGTCCGAGAAGCAAACATGCAGAAGCACGTTGAAAAGGTCAAAGAGATGATAGCTTAGTTGGATCATTTCGGGGTTCAGGCCATTCCTAGGGCCGACAACACCAAGGCAGATGCACTTTCTAAGCTAGCAAGCTCTGACTCTCTGAATATAGTGAGATTCGTTATGGTAGAAATTCTGAAAGAAAAAAGCATTATTGAGAAGATTGTGACCGTGAACAGCATTAATCAGCAGGGTGAGTGGTTCAGTGAGTTGGTGGCGTACAAGCTAACAGGCTTGCTACGTCAAAGCGCAATGGAAGCCAGGAAATTAAAACGGCAGGCCAGTTGGTACGTCATCTACCAGGATGAATTATATAAAAAGTTGTTCAGTTTGCCCATGCTGAAATGTGCAACAGCATGGGAATCACGCAAGATCCTAGAGGAAATTCATGAAGGAATTTGTCGAAATCACATTGGAGGAAAGGCTCTGGCCTTAAAAGCTTTGAGAGTAGGGTTCTATTGGCCAAGTATGCTGGCGGATGCACATAGTTATGTCAAAAAATGTGATAAATGTCAGAAGTTTGCTCCCGTCATCAACAGGCCTGCAAATGACCTCTAACCAATACTTTGTCCGATACCATTTGCGCAATGAGGTTTCGATATCCTGAGGCCGTTTACAACGTTTACTGGCGGTCGAAAATAATTTTTTTATTGTTGGTATCGACTATTTCACGAAATGGATCGAGGCTGAACCGACAACAAAGATCAAATCGAATCAGGTTAAAAAGTTCATATGGCAGAGCATAATGACAGGGTTTGGAATACCAGCAGCAATTGTTTTTTATCACGGGGCACAATTTGATTGTCGACCAATAAAAAGTTTCTTGTCTGAGTTCAGAGTGAAATTTGCATTCTCGGCTATATGTCACCCACAAAGTAACGGTCAAGCCTAAGCTGCGAACAAACAAATTCTTGCAGCCCTAAAAAAAAGCTGGACGAGTTCAAGGGAGCTTAGGCTGACATGGTCCCAGCAATATTATGGGCCAACAGAACAACTGAAAAAGCAGCGACTGGGGAAAGTCCTTTCAAATTAGCCTTTGGGTAGGAAGCAATCCTGCCAGTAGAAGTTGGCTTACCATCCTATCGGATCTAGCACAAAGATCTGGAAAATAATGACCAGGCTTTGAGAAAGAATTTGGATTTCCTGCCAGTGGTAAGGTTGGTAGCGGAACTCAAGGCTGCAACATATAATGATTGTATCAACAAAGCCTATAATAAAAGGGTTTTGGAAAGGCCGTTAAGGCTTGGGGATTTGGTGCTGCGAAGAACAGCCGCTACTGGAAAAGCTCACACAGAAGGGAAGCTTACAGCCAATTAGGAGGGGCCATATCAGATAGCCAAAGAAATTGGTCCCGGCTCGTTTGCTCTGAAGACAAGGCTCTTAACGGCCATCCCTCACGGACATCATAAAAAAAACAGAAGAAAACAAAAACGGCAAACATGTGAAAATACTTAAACGCAACATTCCATTACGAATTACTGGCATGGCGGCCAACTACAGGCAAAAATGTAGGCAGCCATCAAAAAAGGCATTTAAAAATTCGTAACAGTAATTGCAATTTAAGTATATTGAAGTTACATGCCAAAATGGGCCGAATTCAAGGTTAGAATAATATTTGGATTACAAAAAATTAACAGTTATTTGAAGTAACTAAAGAGCCTGGAGATGACCGCCAAAAACTTCAAAAGGGAGGCACTTCTTCATCTGGGATGGTAGGAAGGACGTTAGCAATCACTTCCTCCGCACAAGTGAAGGGTTCACCTTCGACAGGACGCGTGTGAATGCCTTCCGCAAAAGTCCTCGGACCAGTCAAAGGACGGGTGGCTATGGCAGACTCATCTCTTCGTGGCCACGCAGCCTCCATCATACCTCTCCCCCAGAAGGCCGATAAACTCCTCGGACCTTTTGAAATCTGCTATAGCCTGCTGGCCGGCATCAGACTTGACCTTCTCAATAGCAGCAACCACTTCATCCTTGGCGGACTCTAAAGCTCTCTCCAAATCCCCCAGAAGGCCGATAAAGTCCTCGGACCTTTTGAAATCTGCTATAGCCTGCTGGCCGGCATCAGACATGGCCTTTTCAATAGCAGTAACCACTTCATCCTTGGCGGACTCTAAAGCTCTCTCCAAATCGGATGATTTCTTCTCGGCCTCCTCCAGTTTGCCAGCCTTAAGGCGAAGATCCGCCAACTCCACATCAACCACAACCCTCGCAGCCTTCTCAGCATCAAGATCTTGTTGTATATTGTCGGCACGAGTCTGGGCGGCATCAAACTTAGTTTGAAGCTCCTCCAAGGATTGCTTATAGTTGTCGGCCAGAGCTTGATAGTGAAGGTACTGCTCAATAAGCTCGATAACAGAGTTGTTGGTCTGCATTAAAGAGACGAGATTTTAAAAAAAAAAGAAGAAAAAACAGTGTGTAGGTACGATAAGATCCTTACCACTGCCATGTCATGGGGAAGCTGAGCTGCTGGAGCAACCAACTTGTCTGCCGGACAATCAATAGGGAGTTGTAGGCCATTCAAAAGACGGTGACCCAGAGTACCACCGTTGGCCGGGATGTCAGCATATAAAGACTCGTCCTCCTTTAAGTCCCATTGAGGTTGGTAAATCTGGCCCGGACTAGTGGGAGGACGAGAGAACGCAGCCTTCACGGTAGTACTGAAAATTACTTCTTTCTGTTCTATCCATTCGTGAATTCGGGAAAATATTCCTGGACCCAGACCCGAGAGAAAACTCGGAGAGCTCAGAATTTCATAAATCTTATGGCGCATGGATGAGCTTGACCCCAGAGCCGTGCCAATGCTATTAATAGCAGCATTGAGAGGAGAAATTCGATTGATCACAGGCGCAAACTCCCGGACAGCAGAATCCGGGATGTTGATAGCGGACTCAGAGGCGGCAGTAACATCCAAAGTTTGCCTCTTGCTGGGGCTCTCCTCAGCATCAGTGGGCTCGCGAAGACGTCTGCGGCCAACAGTTCCCCCACCACGATTGAAAGGAACCTGAACAACGGGCCGAGAAGGATTATGGTCTCCACGACCAGCATTACGACCGGGAGTACGGCCAGCATTGCGGACACCATTGCGGCCAGCATTACGGCCCCCTCGACCGCGATCAACACCACGAAGGCCCCCAGTGAGGTCGTGAACGGTGTCGTAGTCAAAGACTGGGTCTTCAGGAGCTTTAGACATTGGCTTCAATTCTGGGTCAAGACCCAACTCCTCCAGATCTAGGCTGCCGGCACCTACTAAGTAAAAGCAACAACAATGATTAGTACTATATTAATAGTCAAAAACAATACAAGTCATATGTCGGACCAAGAGTCAAAATACACACCTTCAGGGTGGGTCTGGCAGAGAAACAAAGCAGACAATGGCTCATTCCCAGTATATACTTGGCATTGGGAAGCCATGTTTTTGGGATCCTCCCCTCAACTTCTTCGCCGTCAACAATTACAGTCCCAAGCTCGGACTCAAAATAATCATATGCCTTTTTCTCGGCCGCAGATAAACCATAGGATGGTACATCCTCCATCCGAGTGACCGGTTTGGTAAAATGGCGATGGAGAGGGAAGTTGTCTGGGATCCTCACCCAGTAAAAAGCTTAGGGTACACAGTAAACTTATTTTTTGCAGTCATCAAAGACCACCATCCCTTCTCGGTTGATCCATCTCTCCGCAACCAATGGAGCTGGCTCCAGGTGATGGGCATAAACAACAATGTGCCCTGCCGAACAATCAGTTACCTTAGCTCTTTTGTCCGGAACCACCAGCTTGTATTCGACAGAGAAGGCATACAACTCTTCTGCAACCCGGCAATACTCAAGGTATATAGCGTGCTGCCGCTATTTTTTGCAAATAACTACCGTTTTTGGACCGCTACTATAGTCTTGCGGCAACCAGACCCTAGAAAATTCACTATCGTCCCGGTCAGGGATCGGCTCTGGCCGAGAATCAGGAGCCATTGCCAAACTTTCCCCCACGACAATTTCAACGGAGGGACGAATACTTTGCTCCCGTCCTGATGTAGAAGGACCGGGACTCTGCTTGCGGCGCTGGTTGACGAAATCCTCAGTACCATCCATAGTAGCAATAGAATCGTTGTCAGAACCTAAATCCATAATGGGTGGATGAGTAGGGTCGACATCACGGGCAAGACGGTCGTAAAAATCTTCTGCTACCTCAGCCCCCGCATCCACCAGGCTATCCAACCAAGCATGTTCCCTCAGTGGTTGGACATCAAGTCCGGGAACAACATCAGGTGGAGGGTTTTTAACGGTTCGACGAGCTAGGATTTGGTGCCTTAATTCTCGTAAAGTCTGCCTATCACCGCTTAACCTCGCGTACAAATATTGAGAGGTTAAATTCTCTTGTTCAGGGGTGGAACGATCGTTAAGAAACTTAGATCTAAGCTCTCTATCCATGCCGGCAGTAAGGGGCAAGTCAGCTAGTAAACGAGTTTTTCCCTCCCTAGGACTGGAAGTAGACGAACTATGTCCGCCATGTAGGGAAGAGGGAGATGAGGGGTCGCTTTTAGACACAAAGGCATCACTCAGGGTTTTTTGACTATTTGATCGGTCCGATATAACTTCAAGCAAGAAAAAGAAACAAAAAACTACAAGGGTTTAAAATAGGCACCTGAGAAGAAAACCTCGTCGGAAAACTGGCCAGGAAAACAAACGAGCCCTCGAAATCACATAGATATGTTCCAAAAATGCAGAAGGAAATATTCCTAGTCCAACAGCGCCAGAAAAACCAAGAGTTCGCCGGAAAAGTCGAAATGAGTGAAATTGGAACCCTCGAAGAGACCCAGATGAAAAGAGAGTGAAAACGATGAAATTCTTCGAATACAACGAACGAAATGAAACCTAAGCACTTTTAGAAGAGTTTGGTGGCAGAAAGTAAAGATTTTGGGAAGAAAAAAGGAGGTTTGAAGTTCTTGGAAAACTCGAAAAACTAGAGAAACCTGAAGAAGGTGGAAGATGAAGAATAAAAAAAGGGAAAGAAAAGCGATTTCGCTTTATAAATGCGAAATTCGACGGCCAAGATAAAAAGTCCCTCCAACTGCTCTCTCCGATGCGCGACAAGTGTCACTTGCTGGGCTTAACCTAATAAAGAAAGAAAGAAATTGGGCGGGATTTCAGATAAAAGGTGATGATTACACTTTTTGAAGTCTATTTTCTTCCCCTAGTCAACACGTGGCAAAATGAGAAAATTCTCCAACACGCAAAGTTCACTCGCGTCCTCAATATAACATCAATGACGGTCACGACCCCCAAAGATGTGGGGGGGGGGCTAATTGTATGGGTAGTACCCAAGTCCGCTGTCGGACACACATTATGTGTCCGACATGAATCTTCTAGGACGTGACCTCACGCCAGTGAGCCAAACCATTCTTAATGATTGTCCGAGATGGCACTCCCGGCCACTGAAAAGGACAAAATACGGGAAACTTCCCTCCAATCATCTCAGTCATACACGTGTCAATGGATTGCGCATCCCGTCAGATGAACAGTACTCCTATAAATAGCCAAATGGTACTATTCTGCACGTACATTCTAAACACTACTTTCTCTCTCTCTCTCTAAAATCCTTAGCGGACACATTCTGACTTGAGCGTCGGAGGGGTTTTTTCGCATCCCCCCGAGGGTAGTTCACGTTTGTTCTCTTGCAGCTTTCCAGCCTCGGACGCCCACCCAATTACTGATGGACATCTATGAAACCCGCCACCGTTCCAATACCGGAACACAATCTATTATGATTAGCTTTTTTATTAGGGAAAATTGATTCTAATAATCCAACCTTTGGGTCGTTCGCTCGAAATAATCCAACCTTTTGATTATTATTTAATAATCCGACCTTGTATCCCAATCCGCTCATAATGCACCGTGAGACTGGTAACCTATATAATTTTTTTTTTTTTTTTTTATAATCTTCCTCCCTTTCTCCCTTTCCTTCCTTCCCTCCCTCCCTCCCTGCCTCACCAGTAGGGGTGTGCACAAACCGGTCCGGACCGGAATTTGGACCGGACCGGACCGGAATTTGGACCGGGACCCGGACCGACCGAGATTCCGGTCCGGTCCCCGGTCCGCCGAAAATTAAGATTCCGGTCCACCGGTCCGGTCCGGTCCAAACCCGGAAAATTCCGGTCCGGACCGGTTGGACCGGAATTTCTATTGTTTTAGTAAAAAAAAAAAAAATTATATGTTAAAAAAAAATTAAAAGGTAGAAAGTTAGAAACTTAAAAACCTACTATTTATTCTTTTAGGATTATTGACATTAAAATTATTAATTTTTAATGTATATAATTTATAAATATATTTAAATAAAATAAAAAAGATTTTTTTTTTTTTAAAAAAAAAATTCGGTCCAAGAGGTCCAGGACCGGACCGGACCGGAAAAATTCCGGTCCAGACCGGACCGGACCGGAATTTTTCCGGTCCGGTCCCGGTCCAGAAAACCCCGGATTCCGGTCCACCGGTCCAGCCGGTTCCGGTCGGTCCGTCCCGGCTGGACGGGTGCACCCCTACTCACCGAGTCATGAAGAACCACCCCACCCCCACCCCGCCCCCAACTCCCTCGCTCCACGATCCCAACCCCACTCCCACTCCCTGCTCCACGATCCCCACCCCACCCCCACTCCCACTCCTCGCCCCACCCCCACCCTTTGCGAATAACCCCGCACGCCGAGAAGACGGGAAGATGGCGTTGTGTTAGGCGAGTTGTGACGGTGGTGAAGTCAAGGCGGTATACGCGCCGACGATTGGTTGCGACGCGATGAGAGGACAGAGGAGGAGGGATGCCTGGTGTTGGCTAGGAGGCATGAGATGCCACCGGAATGCGGGGGTGGTGGGGTTCGCAGATGGGATGTTTGGCGTGGATGCGGTGAGGAGAGTGGAGGTCGAAGATGTAGTGGTGGTCGTGTGCATGGGGGATGGTGGGCGTGGATGCGGTGATGAGAGGGGAGGGATGGGGTGGCGGTGGGTGAGGAAGGGGAGGAGGGAGGGAAGGGGTGAGGATGGGGGGTTGGTGGCGGTGGGTGGGCAAGGGGAGGGAGGGGGTGGCGGTGGGTGGGGAAGGGGAGGGAGGGAAGGGGGGTGGGGATGGGGGGTTGGTGGCGGTGGGTGGGAAAGGGGGAGGGAGGGGGTGGCGGTGGGTGGGGAAGGGGAGGGAAGGAAGGGGGCTTGGTGGTAGTGGGTGGGCAAGGGGAGGGAAGGGGGGGAGGGAAAGGGGGGAATGGGGGGTTGGTGGCAATGGGTGGCAAGGGGAGGGAGGGGTGGCGGTGGTTGGGCAAGGGGAGGGAGGCAGTAGTAAACTGTTTCAATAGGTCATCAACCTGTTTCAACAGGTCATGATGCATTATGAGCGGATTGGGATTAAAGGTTGGATTATTAAATAATAATCAAAAGGTTGGATTATTTCGAGCGAACGACCCAAAGGTTGGATTATTAGAATCAATTTTTCCATTTTATTATATATACATATGGAAAATAACGCATTGTTCAGGTTTAAACCTCATATACTTCAAGTGGAAGTAAAGTCCCCAGTGAAGTCGCCAGCCTATGGTATCCGATTTTTGACTGTCTTAATTAACGGTCTGAATCCCACGAAAGTCTCTCATTGGACTATGAGTTTTAGAAAACTTAGAAGTCGCCACCCAATTAATATCTGAATAGGGACAAATTTATTTAATAAATCGTTTTAAATCAATTTCGAGAAATATCATTGAAAACGATGATGACTTCATATGGATAAGGCATTTTGAAAATTGGTCTTTCATACAATGAGATAGGGTTCGGGGTTTAGGTTAAGAGGTGCAAACGTCTGGAACTCGTCTCCTCTTACGTTCTAAAGAACGGGCTCTTACTAAATGCGTTATTTTCAATTTTAAAGTAATCACGGCTATTCAAAAGAAAGAAAAAGTACATAATTTGCATGTATACACATCAACCATTTTTTTAGTTTTTAGGACCAATATATCATTTGTACATGGTAGGTTTGAGTACTGAAATTACACTACGTACCAATCATTGCGGGATTGGAATCCACTCATGGATCAAAACCATCGTAGGTCGATCTTATGTCTCACCCTAAATGGCCAATTCCATTGGGGGAGGAAAAGGAAAGAATAGATTATGAATAACTCACCTTTGGAATTAAACAAATCTATTAGGAATAAGGTAATCACTCCAATTAGTGAATGAAATAGGGATTAAGATAATCACCTTAATTAGTGATTATATATGAAGGAGGATCAAGATAATCACCTTAATTAGTGATTGAAAATGGAGATTAAGATAATCACCCTAATTAGTGACTAAACTTAAGAGGAAAGATAATCACCTTGATTAGTGAATAACAATGAAGGAAGGAAGTAATCACCTTAATTAGTGATTAAATAAGAAGGGTTAAATTAATCACCTTAATTAGTGATTAAGCAAGGTTTTTAAGATAATCACTCTAATTAGTGATTAAATATGAAAGGTTAAATTAATCACCTTAATTAGCGATTAAAATGAAGGTTAGGAAATAATCACCCTAATTAGTGACTATTCAAGGTTTAACATAATCACCCTAATTAGTGATTAAATATGAAAGGTAATCGTCCTAATTAACGATTATTAAGGTTTAAGATAATCACTAATTAGTGATTAAATAGAGAGGGTTAAATTAATCACCTTAATTAGTGATTAACCAAGGTTTAAAATAATCACTCTAATTAGTGAATAAATATGATGAAAGGTTAAGCTAATCACCCTAATTAGTGATTAATCAAGGTTTAAGATAATCATCCTAATTAGTGATTAAATGAAAAGGTTAAGCTAATCACTCTAGTTAGTGATTAAATGAAAAGTTTGAGTTAACCGCTCTAAGTAGCGATTAATCGAGGATTGAAATAACCACCTTAATTAGTGATCACGTTTATTATTTTCAAGAGGTCTTAGAAGTTTGCTTCCTAATATGAAGGCTTTTGATGAATAATCTTAATTGAAGATTATTAAGTCATTTAGAGAGAAATGATCAATTTGAGATCAAATTGGGAAATTGTGTTTAGCTAATTGGAATTTGGCCATTTAAAGTGAGACACGTGAAACGGCCTAAAATCATTTCGGAGATCATAATTACCAATCTAATTATGTCAAATTATATAA
Source organism: Beta lomatogona (assembly GCA_947646795.1). NCBI lineage: Eukaryota > Viridiplantae > Streptophyta > Magnoliopsida > Caryophyllales > Amaranthaceae > Beta > Beta lomatogona. The sequence continues at coordinate 105,149 of CANSNZ010000531.1, read as the reverse complement.
TTAATCCATTTAAAGATGGAGAACAAATTTAAAATGTAGGATGAATCATCATACAATTTAACATAGTTAGATTTGCAATTTTTCCTCTTAATTGAGATTGGGTCATTTAATTCATATACTATGATATATTGGGCCAACATGCAAGATTTGTAACATTGGTTGCTCATTTTATTTAAAAAGAGTTGTGGAATTATTTATGAAAATTATGCATAAATATCTCCATGTTTTTTTTATTAATTGAGTGATGTAATAACTATTTACAAAAAATTATTATTACAACAAAATGTACAAATCTATGATCTATACAAAATCTTCAATCTTGATCATCACCATGATGCTCCTTGATATTCATCTCCTTGAATGGGCTTTGGAATTCATGTTTATTTGTAAAACTTGTGAAAATTAGAGATTAATTAACCTCTTTGATTTTGATTTTTTATGACAATTTTTATTGATTTTTATTTACATGATAAAATGAGTCATTTTAAGAGAAACTTAAAATTTAATGAATTTTAATTCACATTTTCGTGTGAAAACAATTTTTTTATGAAACTTGAGTTAATCACTTGACTTTATATCCAGATTGCACTTTTGTTCTTGTACTGACTTGTAAAATTCATAATTTTCTTTATAAATCATTAAATTGAGCATGTGATACATATATGGATAATTCAGTGAGTTGATTATATTGTGTCAAAATTTCATAAGCTTTTAGTGAAAACTTGAATTATGGTGAATTTTATACTCAAAACTGGGTGAAACAGGACCTTTATTAAATTTGTTCTTTGAAATCCAATTTATTGAACTTAGTTTGAATTGAATTTTGGTATGAACATTTTAGACACTTTGAAAGACTAGACTGAAAATCTTCACGTGAATTGGACACTTTTAATATCCCTTTTTATTTATTTTCTTAACTGAATAGAAAATCTTCTGGAATTTAGTGATTTTCATGAACATTTTTGTAAAAATGATGTAAAATTGTACAAAATTCATATGAATATGATTTTTATTTTTTTGGCAATCCACTGGTGTTTTCTTTAAACTTGATGTTTTTAGTTTTATCTAAATGATTTTATTTTTAACTTTATTAACAAAACAAGCTTAGGTGGTACTGGACAAAGTCAGTTTTTCAAAACAAAGTTGTATGATTTTAAATTATTTGTAAAAAGTTCTTTTTTTCGAAATTCCAAAGCCCAGTTGCTGGAAACATATTGAACTTCATAGTAAAAATATTAAATCCTACAAACTATTTACATAATATAGAAGAAAATATGAAGTGAAGTACGAAATCAAAACTGATCATAATTATAGCATCATATTTTCTTTTTATGGAGATGTTTATACATAACTTTTCTTGAATTTTTTTATGAAAATATTTTTTTGTGATAAACAACAACTTGATTAATGAAAATCACATAATCACGTTGTTTCCTAAGCGTCACCCCATTAGAGGTGACTATTCTAGGTGGGATGATTTAAGGTTGCGGGAACCTATTAGGACTTCCACATACCCAAATCACTCCAAAGATTACAAAAATGATAAGAAAAAAACAAGGAGAAAGTTAGTAGATGATTAACAAGATAATCAAAAATAAGCAAGAGTTTCAACTTTACCTTGCTAACTCAATGATGCACTTCCTTTTTGCAAATTTTTCTACCTTTTTGTGATTTTCTTAATTTCTAGGTGATGCTCTTAATTACTAACTTAAAATCTTTGTTTTTTGTGTTTTTTCCTTCTTTTGATGAACTTCTTTACTTACTAATTAAGACTTTTGCTTAGATGAAAAGATTAAAGAGGAGAAGAGTAGTAGAGAAGATGAGAGTGAAGTTGAATTGTGTTTTTTTCAACTTGGTTTTGAAGTGAAAAAAGGAGAGTATTTATAGAGAAATGAGGGAGGTGAACTAGGGTTTCCAAGAAGTAGAAAATCAGATTTTCACCTAAAAAATATGATTTTCTTCATCCTTAATCACCCTAATGACATCACTCTAATGACCTTACCCTAATGACATCATTAAATCTCTTTGGAAACACAAATATTCTTATTCTTTTTGGATTTTCTCATGAATGAGGCAAAATCAGATTTTCAGAAAATATTCTTCCCTAAACATCCTAATACGTAAAAAAAATACATCAAAAAACGTGCAAAACAAGCCGATTAGGACGATGCGCCTAACGCAGGAGCCTGCGCTAGGCACAGCGCCGTGCGCTAGGCTCTGCGTCTGGCGCAGGGCAAGCTTGTTCGCTAGGCGCACAATCATGCGTCTAGCGCATGATTGTTTGCTTGGCGCACACTCGTTTCTTCAGGAAAAATCCGGATTTCCCCCTCTTACACATGGGATTTTATTCTTATTCTCACATCTTTTCATGATTCTAATTCTCTAACTAATGGATAAAGGATGGTTATTAATGGATAAAGAATATATTCTTATTCTTTATCCAATGAACAATGATTTGACCATCCATAAAACTGATTAACACCTATTTTGGAATACGACTAAAATCCCGACGCCTAATCACAACTCGTTCTTTTTCGTTTTTTCGAAAGACTAACTTAAGCCAATTAATGAAAATTCGTCAAATTAGTAAAGACGAGCATGATTATACTACGAATCATTTTATTAAAACGGTGGTTGTAGTTATTGATTACGACTCACGGAAATTATATTTCTAAGCCGAAACCGCACGACCAATACGCAAAAATGGAAAACTGTACGACGGAATGAAACTCGCGCTTCGGCACGAAACATGCATTTTATGGGGCGCGCGTTCCACGATGCATGATGGTTTTCGTTATTTTTATTTCTTTTCAAAATCTTTATTTATCCGAAAAAGAGGTTCAAAATTTGGTGTCTACACTCGATAGGCAAGCACTAGCGGTGGTGCGATTGACATTGGCTCGGACTGTGGCTGTCAATGTCAAGGATATCAAAACAACGGCGGGATTGATCAAAGCTCTTTCAGATATGTATGAGAAACCCTCGGTTATGAATAAGGTATATCTGATGCGCCGTTTATTTGATTTAGAGCTGAATAATGGTAGTTCTGCTGCGGAACATATTAATGAATTCAATTCAATAATAAGTCAATTATCTTCGGTTAGTATTAATTTTGATGATGAAGTGAAAGCCCTAATTTTGTTGTCCTCCTTACTTGTTGCTTGGGAAATTATAGTAATTGTTGTTAGTAATTCTTCTGGCAAAGAAAAATTGGTTTATGATGTTGTCCGTGATCTGATTTTGAGTGAGAGAATCATCTGGAGCATACAGTGCCGAGGGTAGAGGGAGGGGAAAAAGGAGGAACTTTTAGGGAAGATCGGAGTCAAGAGGGGGCCAGAGTAAGTCAAAAGGCAGGGCTAGTATTACTTGTTGTGGGTGTGGTGGTGAAGGACATTTAAAGAGAGATTGTCCTAAGAGAGTAAATGGGAAAGGAAGAAGAAGGTTCAAGAAAGTGATGATGAAGAGGATGCATCAACTAACTTGAGTTCGGGGTACGATTTCGATGCTTTGATGGTAAGCATGGATGATCCGGAAGAGTTGGTTGGGTGCTCGGGATCATGGGTCTTGGAATCGGGTTCTTCTCATCATTCCTCACCATGCAAGGAGTTGTTTCGGAATTTCAAATCCGGAAAACTTGAATAGGCTTATCTTGCGGATGGCAAGGTAGTGGAAGTCATAAGGAAAGGTGATGTGAGTGTGAAACTCACTCATGGTGGCTCGTTGGAGTTGAAGAATGTCAAGTTCATCCCAAGGTTGAAGAAAAGCTTGATATCGGTGACCCACCTTACTACATCGGGTCACAAGGTTGTGTTTGATGGTGGTTCTTGGAAAATTGTCAAGGGAGCTATGATCATAGCTCATGGGACAAGGAGTGGAACACTTTACACCATGGAGAGCACAATAAAGGAGCCCGAAATTGGGATGAGAACTTCATGTAAGGTGTTGTTTGGTTGGAAAACTATCGATAGTGGGCCAAGGGATGAGAACCATGGTGAAGCGGTATCCCGGTGGCAAATTGACCGGTAAGCGCACAAGGTGAAGGGCGGCACACAAACATGTTGTGCCGGAAATCCTAAGTGGAACAAAGGGTGTATTGTTCGTGTGGGAGCAATGTGAGTTTGCTTTTAGATGAGAAGCTTCTTTGGCTTAGGTGGTAATTTGTTTTATTGAAGTTGAATGAGACTTCAATGTGCTTCTTTAGTTGTAGAGGAAGTGGTTATTTTCCTTAGTTGTAAAGGAAGGGATCTTCATTTGGCTGTGCTTGTCTCTTAGGTGATCCGACCTCCGGGGTAGGAGGGTGTGTAGTTTCATGGAGTGATGGTGCAATATTTTGGAGATTAGTCATTAAGAATCAAAGTCGGTGTAGACTTTGATGCCTTTGTATTAGAGTTGGTGCAAACTTCAATATCATTTCCTTGGTGTAGAGGAGATGTGTTGTCATGGGGATGTTTGATGTATACCATGGTTTGGACACGACTAGACATTGCTTTTGCAGTGGGAGTTGTGTGTAGGATGATGAATGGAAGGATGATGGTGTTATAAGGCGTTCTTCACTTACACCTTTCTCCAAGTGGGAGATTGTTGGGTGTTGGGTGTAGAGAATAGGTTGCGTGAAGCATCAGGCATAAGGAGCCAGGCAGGAGCTAGTTCCCAACCCACGCACCAAAGTGCCCGAGTCGGGCATGTCGAGCGAAAGGGGGCATTGAGTAGGAGCGTGTGCCCGGGCTGCGCACCGTAAGTGCCCAACCCGCGCACATCGAGCGGTTTCGCCGATTTCATTTAATCACGTTTCTTTTAACCCTAAACATTGTATAAATAGGTTTAGAAGCCGTTTAGCAGTAATGTGACATAGAATCAAGAGAGAAAAAGCTAGAGAGTGATCTTGGAGAGCTTTTGTAATCTTCTTGTGAATGTTCATCGATTCCTAGTGCATATTCGTGGTTTTTCTCCCAGTTCTTGGGTTTTCGCGTTAAAAGTTCTCTTGTGTCTTTTATTGCTTTCGTTGATTCGTTGTTCTATTATTGTTTAATATTACTTGCTAGATTGATATTCAATAGGACCTACACCATTCAATCTCCAAGACATGAAATTTGGGCATATGAAAGATATTATATTTATAGGATTAGACTAAGATATACCACAAATCACACCTCATATAAATTCATGTAATCACAACTTGACTCACCATGGCAAACTACAAACCTTCCCCCAAGCTATAGACTCAATTAAACTCGATAAACCTCACTTTAGTCGAGCACACTTTCTCTCATGTGTTTATAGGTTATGAAATTTCCACTCAAACATATACCAAGTCGTCTCGAATGAAGTATTTTTCTTTAAACTTGACTATCGTCTCATTCTACACTTAAAAGTGGCGAAAACATGCATATAGATCATGAGGACTTACAAAGGGTTGTAGTGTGGCTAAGGTAAGGGTAGGGAAATATTTGGGAATGTGGTGCTAAAAGCCAACTAGTGGAGGAAATAACACTTTAACAACTATGGTCGTTAGATGCAAATGCCACAAAAACTTCTACTAGAAGTTCAACAACACATTGCCAATAAATCAAGATAATACCCATCCTTATCAACTCCAATAAACATCATTTCACCTTTTATTCAATCTTTTTTCACTTCTTTCTTTTTTTTTTCAATTTTTCAGAATTATTCTTCACAACTTCTTCATCGCGCGGTATCATTCTTTTCATTTTGCACTTTTACACTATAATTTTAAGCATTTTTTTCTTTCAACATATTTTCTTCCAATAATTACCGAAAAACTACAAACACAAGCTCAAAACATGAACTTTAATGCTACTCCACTTAGCAAGACTTTGGTAGAGAAATCATAAAAGGCTAGAGGCTTGTAATGTAGGTTGATCAAGAGAATGGGATATCAAAAGCTCAACATGGGTTAATTAAAGGGATTAATATATAGCGAAATTCTACATGGTAGCCCCAAACTTTTAGGTTTTCTACATGGTAGCACTTCTTAAATTTTTTTTATACTTGATAGCCTCGAACTTTTAGGTTTTCTACATGGTAGCACTTCTTAAGTGAATTCCGTTAAGTTGTCGTTAGTTTTGACATTTATTAATCTGGCACGCAAATCGAGACTTTTTCGACACCCAAAACGAGTAATCCTGATCATTTTTTGACAACGAAAGGGGGGGATTTTATCCTTAAAGGCTCGATTAAAGATCGGAATTGTAACACCCCGTAATTTTCACCCTTTATTTTTGGTATTTGTTTACTTTAAAATGATATTTTTTTTTCGTAAAAATAAATAATTTATTATTTAAATTATTTTGGAACGTGTTGTGAAAATGTGTATATATATTTATATGTTGTGATATATTTATATATATTTATTTTAAGTTGTTAGTTATTTATTTTAAAGGTTATATTAATTTCGTTATTTGTTTAGGCGTTTAGGATGTTGTTTTGTCGCGTAGCGTTTTTGTAACGTTGTTGGACCGACTTGGGTGATGAAATGTTGCATCGCATGTGGCGTACTAATGTGTTTATTATATTTATATTTATATTATAATTTATTAGAGTTATTTTCATTATTAAGTATTTTCAAAGTTTAGGCGCGATTTAGGAATTTATCGATTTTTCGCGTGGCGAACTTTTGAAGCATGGATCATTGTTGACTTGGGCCGAAATTTTTGTTTGGTTGTGGGCTTGGACAGCCGGCCAAGTGAAGGAGAAGGGAGCCTCCTCTTCTTTCTTTTCTTTTTTTTTTTCCTTGTGACTCTTGGTAGTTTGTAACCCCCATAACCCCCCTAATCAATTCTCCTAAACCCTTCTTTTTTTTTCCTTGCCATAAAATTCTGATTTTTATTAAAAGAAGTTCAGCAACATTCTCATTTAACTCTCACCGTTTTTCAAGAAAAGAAAGAGAGAAAAGTAAGAGGAAAAGAATAGAAAGGTTCAACCCGGTTTTTCCTGTCACACCTTCACGCAAATAACCGTAGCCGGAGATCTAACCGTTGGATCGTCTTCAAATTTGGACACAACGTTTATAACATCTTGTTCTACACTGTGACCGGAGAGATTTGGAATCTGAGGTTTTGATCAGCGGGAATCATGGTCAGAACAGAGCAGTGTGACATGAGATTTATCAACGTTCAAGAAGAAAATGCCTAGTGACTGGTTGCTTCAATTCTCGTTCGTTCTGCCTTGGGGCTAGAAGAGGAATTGGATTGTATGCGTAGCTCTTAACTATCTCTTTAGACTCAGCTTTCCTCCCGACGTTCCAGGTAACTAGTAGTTATCTTAGAACCATAGTGATTAGGGTAATATTCGGTATTAGATTATTACGTTAGGAATTATTTAAAATACTTTTTGAATGAAATTATTGACGAAATTTGACTTGAATACACTTGATGCATTCTGTGTAAGTACTGTAAAGAGAAAAATAATTTTCGTATGATTTTTGGTATTTATTTGATTTAATTGGTGTTTTGTGCGTTTTTGGCTAAATTGCATAATAATTATTAAACGGATGTTAAAATTGCTGAAGTTATTTTTCTTAGATCATGTTGTATGCGTAGTAGGTATTCCATGCCTTAGAATAATCTTTGCCTACTGTGTACTGGTTTATTTAATTGATATATCTGTTTTTGCAATTTCATTTTTGTCAGTATATAAATCATGAAAATTATTTATAAAGGCAAAAAAATTCATTTATTTGTATATTATGTATGTACGTGAGTTTATTCATGTTGTGTAAATTTTTGGTAATTTTTGGGCTTTTATTTATATTTTTACTTATTATATTGGCTTTATTGAGTAATCTGTATATTAACTTTTAAAATTACTTTTGGAGTCTGAAAATTATAAATAAAAATTTAACATGTCAGTAGAGCCATTAGGGTCATATGATAATTTTTGTGTGATTTTACTGCTCGAACTTACTAGTTTAATAATTATTATTGTGTTTTTGTGGTGAAATTGAGGATACTCTTTTAAATTATTTGAGAACTTGTTAATCAGAAATAACTTGTAATTTATTATGTTCCGGGTTGCTGATGTTCAGTAGGTTGCAGTAAGTATTATTGAGCATCCATATGTTTATGTGTGATTTATGAAAGAAAATGATTAATTGTTACTACTCCTTTTAATGAATAAGTTTTGGAGTTAATTGGTGATGTATGTTTGATTGAATTGTTGGTGCTGTAAAAATTAGTTTAATATCATTGTTGATGTTTAGAGATGTTCAAGTGTTTATTGTGGGAGACATTTGTTGGGAATTTGTAAGTTATTAATTTTGGGAAATTATGAAGAGTTGTTTTTGATGAATTATGGGTATAAGACCGGGTGACATCCCTTTTTGATGAATATTTTTAAGATAAATGATACTTTGATGATATGCATGATTTTATTTTGAGATAAGAATATCCGGTGGGATAGATGTAGTCCCCGGTGAAGAACATGCCAACCACCTGGTTTGCGAACTAGGGGTACACCTGGGTTAATTGTTGTCGTCCGAGAGGTTAGGGAGTTCTGCGTGTTCTACCCTGCGTCGGGAGTTTGGCCATTCTTAGACACAGGCAGTGGGGAACGTAAGCCCATTGACCGACCCGGAGATTGCGATCTGACAAACCTTAGGAAGTGAATTGCGATTCACTGGCGTTCGGTTTCTGACTCAATAACTTGTTGCATTCTTGATTTATTATTATTTATGTATTCTAGATTTTATTCACTCACTATATCTTGTTTATTTATTATTGATGATCACTTGTATTACCTATGAGCTTTATGGTTTTTAGATGCATGTTATTGTTATAATGATTGTATGATTTCCTTTCTTATTAATCTATCTCTGAATCGTACTTTGATTGCTTTTGTTCTGGGAGAACTGCTAGTTACACCCCATTGATTGTGGATATTTGTTGTATATTTTGCAGGTTTTGTTGATGGGGATTTTCTTTGATTTTGGGCTCGGGTTGAGATGCGAGAAAAAATCTATTAGGGGTTTTAGTTCTAGACTTATCTTTAGTTTGAGAAAGTTTACTCATTTCGATTTTAATCTAAGTAATTAATTTACTTATAGTACTTACTTATGTTTGTTTTTATCACTTAGTTATTTAAACACTATTCATGTTGTAGTGACATTCCCAGAAGACGATGTTTCCGCCATCGTCCTATTAATACTATTATTATTTCTTTCTTTTCCGCTTTGAAATTCTGGGGTGTTACAGGAAATGTCAAAAAATGATCAAAAATACTCGTTTTGTGTGTCGAAAAAGTCTCAATTTGCGTGTCAGACTAATAAATGTCAAAACCAACGATAAATTAATGGAATTCACTTAAGAAGCGCTATCATGTAGAAAACCTAAAAGCTCGGGGCTACCAAGTATAAAAAAATTTAAGAAGTGCTACCATATAGAAAACCTAAAAGTTGGGGGCTACCATGTAGAATTTCCCTAATATATATGAAAAGAAAAGTGTCTTAAGGCTCAAAACAATGAAAAAAAAAACGCCTCAATCATATCAACACATGCATATGCCACATAAGTCTCAAAAAGTGTCAAGTCAAGTTCAAGAATCACACTTCATGAGGAACTACCACACAACAAAAAATAGAAGACTGATGTACATGTGTCAGTCTATAAGGCTTGAAAAATCCTCACTAGGCTTATGCTTACCGAGTAAAATCCATTCTATCTTGGGGAATGCCAACCAACTTTACCACAAACCATTCAAGTTGCAAAACAATCATACCATGAAGCGGTCAATGAAGTCTAACTCAATCTTGTAAAATTTAATTACAATATCCAAAATATGCCCAAATCTCATGAATTATCAATCTCATGAAACGAAACATATATTTCCTGTAATCATCAAAGAATTTCTTAAATTATATGCCATGCATGAATGCAAAAACTAAACTAATATGCTCATAATACTAAGAAAGAAATGAATCCTAACTCACTTTCGTAGGAATCACGATTGCACGCCCTTTAAACCCCTAGGCTACCCTAGTGGACGAGTAGGGTCTCGTGAAGGTTTTCAGAAGGCATACCCACAAAGCCAAAATATGCAAATATGCATAAGAAATAAAAATATATACCTAAACGAAAATATGTGCAAAGTTATGACCCAATAAGTAAATCCTCCCCCAAGCTAAATAACACATTGTCCTCAATGTGACGAAGAAATATTGGGAGGATAACGGAATAAAGGGAAACATCCACAATCACATAACAGGACCAACTTCCTCAATCATACAATCAAGTTAAACCAAAACAAATGGCAAAAAGAGATATGACTCTCAAAAACTTGAATAGGAAGAAAGGAAAGATTATACCAAAGGTGTAGTGGATGGAAACCCAAAGTTGAACCTCCTCACGCATCAGAAGATCAAATACCTAGTTATCAATCTCAATGAATAATAGGAACTCAACCCCTAGATCACAATTTGCACAAATTCTATAGGTTAGTAATCAAATAAAAAAATTAGAATTTCCTGAATCTAAAATTAAAAAAGGAAAAAAAAAGTTAGAAAACTTGGGTTGTTTCCCAGTAATAGGTCATCAAAGCCCTTAGTAGTTTGTCAAATGCATCTGCATGCATCTCACAAAAAAGCAAATAATATACAAAAGAGAATGTAAAATAAATTAGTTTTATTTCTCTACAAGACCTGTAAAAAGGAAAATCAAAGAAAAAGTTATATCCACAAGAGAAAAAGAATAAGAAAAATGATTAGTCTTTTTTCATGACCCAACAGGTTGGGAAAAAACCGAATGTAGATTAATTACATGATCACGAAAGTCATTCAAAGAGGGAGAAAAAGGAATGATGGAGGATATAATATAGGGAAAGAAGGGATGAGGTCAAGTTTTTGAGAAAAAGGAACATGAGACTCAAAACCAGTAGGTGGAACCAATAAAGACTCATGAATCACATCACTCTCATCTATAGACTTTTCCAAAAAAGGTTTTTCAACCAAGGGTTCTTTCTCCTTTAAATATCCATCACATTGTTTTTTCCTATACTTTGAACATCAATCCCATAACACTCATTTTCTATCCAACCCACATCATCATCGTCATAATTATACGGCTGGGGATGAGAATTTTGAGTATAATAAGCAAATTCATATTGGGGTGAGGGGGTGAAATCATTCACTAAAATCACATCACAAGACAAAATATCATGAGAAGTAGAGTGACAATTAGAACAATAGGGAGGTGGTGTAATGTAAGTTTGGGGTGAAGGAATTACTCTAGCAGATAAAGACAACTCCCACTCATAAGTATCCCTAGCCAACCACTCAATTAAATCCCAACAGTAACAAGGAGATTGGAATAGAAATCCTCTATTAGACATAGATTCTACCACCATCCTAGTTTGTTCATTTAAATCACTAGGCACATATCCCATAGTTTAATTCCATGATTAGGACCAATAATATCACCAAGTCTATAGAAGTATTTCCAAAACACTTCATTCTCATATTGAGGAAAAGAAAAAATTGCTTTAGAATTACTAGCGTAATTTTGGGGTTCACGGAACATATATGATAATTTATAAGAACTCATGCAAAAATTGGGAGAATTTTGATATGATGCATCAAAACTATAAACATGAAAACCACAAGAATTATGACTATGTTGCCTATCAGAAGAATTATCCCCATCAAAATAATAATGTGACTCCATGATACGGAAAAAGGAATATATATATATATATATATATATATATATATATATATATATATATATATATATATATATATATATATATATATTTACAAAAGAAAGGAAAAAAAATATATATACAGTCTAGTCTCACCAAAAATAAAAACTAAATAAAACAAACTATCTCCCCGGCAACGGCGCCAAAATTTGATAGGCGTGTCGCGCACCTAACAAAGATAAATAACCTAACTAATCCTCCTAACAATATAGTAGGGTAAGTCACAATCGATCCCACAGAGAAAAAGTTGTTCTATAATTAGCCCTTAAATTATGGTAAGACTAAAGGAGATTAATATCAAGAATGGTAAAATCAACTATACTAATCAATATATAACTAAAAGACTCTAGAGTTAAGTATCCCCACTAGCATGAATTAATACAATAATAATTCCTACCCCAAACTAATCAATTAAATGTTCACAAGGAAAAGTACACCCTATAAAATACCATAAACCTCTCCCGAGTATCTATGGCTTCTCTAATATGCACTCAAGCTTACTCCCGTAGAATCATGCAAATTAACGACATTAAACGCGACACTCTAACTGCCTAACATTCCATTCTACCTACTCTATTGTAGAACTTCATGTCCTTAATTGAAATACCCAAATTCGTCAAAACCCAACTCCCGTTGTGATCAATACAATGGAATCACAACAATACTAGTTATCCCTAATCTAGTATTGAAATATGCACAATCAATTAAGCAAGAACAATTCAACAATTAATTTGGGAGTTTAAAGAAATAATCATGAATTAATTCATACTAGGATTCAACTTAACAATAGATAGAAGAACTACTCAAGCATAATTGAAAATAAATAAAGAAACTAGAGAACAATAGTTAATATTTATAATAATAAACAAAGAGAAAAGAAGAAGAAAATAAATACTTAAATTAATGGAAGAAAGGTAGAGTCTTGGAGAACAATGAAGATCTATAAATTTCTCTCTAGAAACCCTAAAAAGTGTATATAATAAAACTCTCTCCTTCTCGTCATTAAACGAATAAAAGATATTTAATTATAACTTTCTAAAATAACAAAACCGACAAAATAAAACGCGCTACGGAGCAGACCAACATGTTAGAATATGCACTTATCACTATCACTTATATTTTATAGTAGGTTGTGTCCATGAAGATGCGCTCTGAAGATTGAAATGGACACTACATCCAACAAGAAAGATGAGAAGTATGATCTACCTGTGCTCGTCTACCTTTGTTACAAGTGCAAAAAGAATACGGCATATGTATAGAGAGGAAAAACGAGTCAGACCCATAATACTCGCTGCAAAAGAGGACGTGGATGCAAAATTGGCCAGCTTGTTACTGGAGGAAGTGGCATCACGGTCTACGAAGACGCATGGATTTTGTGTTAGAATGTGTTGTGGAGAACTACAAACATGTCTATTACCTTATGCCTGATAGACAAAATGTAAAAGACTTGCTTGAGAAGATTTCTGCAGACGAAAGTTCTAACTTATGCCCCGATTTGACAATACTTTAAATGCAACTCAAAACGTTAACTCGATGAAATTTTCACTTCGACTTTACATTGCAATTGCGCAAGATCAAATCATTATGTAAAGTTGAAGTCACTTGTTGTAGGGCGACAAACCAACACACTAGCTACTTGCATTCGGAAATGTCTTAAGATTTTGATGTATTGAATGTATCAGTTTATTGGCAAGGAACATTTCCTTTACATGTTCCCAATGTAGATTATTATTTCCTAGTTTTTTGTACCTTGTATTTTCAGACTGTGATCTCATCATTGCTTACGGTCGTTATTTTGTTTGTATTCTTTTTGTCTGATGTACAGCTCACATGTACAACTCACAGCAAAAGGACTAGGTTTAGCTTTTAGACTCTTGTATATATAGTGCAACAGCTTTGTATAGCCGTTACAATACTAGGAGATAAACATTCTTATTCTCTGATTTCAATACAAGAAACTCGAAGAAATTTTCCAGATTAAAATCAAAACTGGGTCTTTGATTCTTTTCATGTTGAATTGGCTACTTGTTTTTGAAATGGCTTTAAGATTTTGACATTTAGCATTAGGTTTACACTAAATGAAACGTACATGTAAACCAACTTCCAAGTTCTGTTGTTTGAGCAATCAATTAAAGAATTTATTAAATCAACGCAAAGAAGAGAATTGACAAAATTATATTGATTCCCTAAACCTTGAATTTAGAACCAAACTCCAAAGAAGACAGACGAGGACCCAAACATGAATTAGCACCATTCCTATGATGTCTCGAAGAGCCAACAAAACAAAAAAAAGGCATCCCTCTCTCTCTATCTCTATCTCGGTCTCGGTTTAGCAATATATATCAATTTGGATCCAATTCTTTCACACGCTTAAGAGCTTTGGGTTGAAGATAAACCAGAATCTCCAATCAAGTGGTCAAAGTAATGTCTCAATGCTACAGAGAGTTTACCAGGGCAAAAAAGATTAAAAGAAGATTCACTTCATGTTTATGGGATACTGGTATTACCATAGTCAATACTGGTGGAGGTTTGTAGAACATATACTCCAGTAGGGACAGAGTGACATACATGGTTCATTCACTCTTGGGCCATATGCATCATCGGAAAAACAAGGTCAAAGTAACACTACATCAGGAGCTAACCTCTACTGTCAGAAACCACACAACAGAACTTCAGACATCATTAGCATAGTGATCTCTTGGAATCTAACAATGCACTTTAGTATTGAGAAGAATCCCTGTAATTTCTCATCAACTGCCAGCCTGCCATAGTTGTTGATGTCAACAATCTCCAAAGATGCACAAATGAATCGCCAACACCTGGAATAAGAGTTTCACATGTGTTAACATTCAAGAATGATGCTTTATACATCCCATTCTCCACAGACATCAATCACACCGATTTTCCCTAAGCTCTTACGTCCCCAAATATCACCATTTTTCCTAAGAAGCTCTCACATCAAAAGCAGAAATAGTGCAATTTATAAAAGATAACAGAGGAAGTAACTTATTATTTCTGATCAATTTTATTATATCCCCAAAAATCACGGAGTGTATTGATGCATTAAATTTAAAACTAATGAATGGCAGGACATGATGATTAGTAGAGACTAGTTGACTGGGTCAATATGCATATATCTACCAAAGAAAACTACAAAATGGGGCAAAGTTAGCACTTCACAGCCAGAACACCTACTTTCCATGGAGGCTGACAAAGAACCAGAGAAGAAAGGACCTTGGTGAGGGTGAGACTGGAAGTAGTATGGGTACTCCCCAAGTTTGGTGTCGGACACATCTCTTGTGGCCGACATGAGCAACCTAGGACGCGACGTCACCGAGAGAATCCAAGTCACTCCTAACATCGAGGTCGAGATGGTGTTCGCGGCCCATGAAGGGGCACAAATAAAGGAATCTTCCCTCCAGTCAGACTCATCATCGTCATACACGTGTCAAAGGATTACGCATCCTGACAGATGAATAATACTACTCTAAATAGCCAAATGGTACTATTCTGCAGGGACATTCTCTCACATTCTAAGCACTACTTTCTCTCTCTATCTCTCTCTCTCTCCAAAATCCTTATCGGACACTTACTGACTTGAGCGTCAGAGGGGGTTTCCTCGCATCCCCCCAAGGGTAGTTTACGTTTGTCTTCCTTGCAGACTTCCAGTCCCGGACGCCCACTCAAATACTGACGGACATCTCTGTGTCCGCTACCGTTTCAACACCGAAACAACTTAGCGCTAGAAGGAGGCGCCTCCTATCTTTGCGAAGCAGTCATGGAAAAAACAAACAATACAAGTCATGGTCCACCGGGATTTGAGATCGGTCAGGGATCTTCCCAACCTGCAATCATCGGACCTATCGGTGCACCACAGTTCCACCTCAATGTGCCCGAGAGCAACAACGATCAGCGCATTCCTGAGAATAATATAACTAAGGTAAACACTGGTGGCGTCCCATTTAATTTGGCTCAGTTGAGTCAATTTTCTCCTAATCAACAACAAACCGTAGCATCCTTCATCCAAATGTTACAAGGCACTCCTCAGCCTAATAACACTTCTGCTCCTAATGCTAAAGGCGTTCAGCACCGTAAACGATCACTGGCTATGGCCGGTAGAAACGTTGACGGTACGCCAGTAAGGAGGATGTGTACGTTAACGCATGAGGAACGCCAGATGGAAAGACAAATTGATGACCTAGAATATGAGGAAGTCGCTTTGGAAACTGAAGATCATAATAATTCAGAAGAGGATAATCAAAGCCGCTCCTACCGAGAGTACAGCACCACTGGTGTTAGTAACTATTCGGTTGGCGGACATTATTAATCAAGCCCAAACTCTCTCCATTCGTGCCGGAAGTTCTGAATCACCCAATGCCGATAATCAAAATGCCATCATGCAAATTTGACGGCAGCTCAGATCCCGACGATCATGTCGCAGCCTACGAGGGGCACATGTACCTGTACACGCAGGTGCTATCTGGTGCAAGGTTTTCCCGTCTACCCTTACTGGCATAGCTCAGACTTGGTTTAAGAGTCTCAAACCTGGTAATGGGTCCAACTTCTCTCAACTTTCGTCTATGTTCAGTACTCACTTTGTAAGAAATAGGCGTCGTGAGCGCACTACTGGGGAATTATTGTCAAACAGGCAGGGGGAAACAGAATCTCTCCAAGATTACATTGGGCGGCTCAATGTTGAGGCCGTATCTATTCCTAGGCTGCAGCAAGATGTAGCGGTCCTAGCCTTGATGACGGGATTAAGAGAAGGAACTGCGTTCAGGAGTTATCTTGGCCGAAAAACTTTCACGTCATTGGGGCCAGTGTTGGGAAAAGCAAACGATTTCATAAGAGGAGAAGAATTTGACAAGGCAGCCAGCAGTCAATGTCGTGATTCCGATAAGAAAAAAGAGGACAAGTCAAGGAAGGACAAGGGTTGTGAAAACGATCGGGGCCGAGATGAAAGGAAGGAATCTAATATGGTCAAGAAAGGAAGTGACCGAGAGCGAGGTGACCGAGAAAGGGGAGAACACAAAGATAAATTTGATGCGTACACTCAACTCACAACTTCCCGAGCACAAATATTCACTATGAACAAGGATAGTGATAAATGACAGCGGCCGAAAAAGATGTTTCACAAAAACCGTGACAAGACAAAATGGTGTGATTTCCATGTAGATCACGGCCAAGTAACTGAGGATTGCATGCACTTGAAAGATAATCTGGAGGATCTTATTCGCAGAGGATATTTCACTCAATACAAAGTCCAGACCAGTGAAGGTGATTTAATGAAGTCTAGAGATCAGAATGTTCAATCTCGGATAGGAGAAATACATGTGATCAGTGGCGGTCCAATTCATGGCGGCAGTGTCAGTGGGCAAAGGCTAGTTAAAAGGAATTCCGACATCAGGTAAACTTCAATGAGAGTTGTCGTTGGAGGAAGCCACCAGTTATGCCGGCCATGTCGTTCTCGGTTGAAGATGCCAAGCATGTGGTATACCCCATGACGACCCATTGGTGGTCACTTTGAAAGTTGCAAATTGTTTGATTCAAAGAATTTTGGTAGATGGAAGAAGCTCTGCCAATATCTTATTTTTATCGACTTTTGAGAAGTTGATGATTGGGCGAGAACATTTGCAGCCGGTACGCTATCCAGTGATAGGGTTCACTGGAGCGTCAGCAATACCCGAGGGAATTATAAAACTGCCAGTCAAAGTTGGTGAAAACGATAAGGCCATGGATGTTATGGCCGAATTCTTGGTATTAGACGTTCCCGGAGCATATAATGCAATCATTGGTAGGCCATTAATTCATGATATTCAAGGAGTGTATCGACATATCATTTGACTATGCTATATGTATCCAACTTGGGTACGACAACAAAGATAAGAGGAAATCAGGAGACAGCAAAATCTTGTTATTTAACGGCACTGAAGCAGCCGGCATGGAGAATGCCGGTAGAAGAGTTGAATCCACCCACTCGGAAACAAAGGCGAGCCCAGAAGAAAGCTCTGGCAAATGAAGCAGAATCCGAGAAAGAGGATGAAGAAATGATGGAGATCTCAATGGAAGAGCTGGAGTCTAGGCCTGATGATACGCCAAGACCCAAACCAGACGGAGAAACGAAGCAAGAGATGTTGGCTGATGACCCAGCAAGGACAGTCGCTGTCGGAATAGACATGGACTCAAAGGTCAGGGTCAACCTGGTGACTCTCCTAAGAGAAAACACTGATGTTTTCGCGTTCTCGGCGGATGAGATGCCGGGAATAGACGCGTCCGTGATGGTACATCGTCTAAATGTCGACAACACTGTCCGCCCTATCAAGCAAAAGAAGCGAAATTTCTCCGCTGAGAAGAACAAGGCCATAAAAGAGGAACTTGATAAGCTATTGGCGGCTGATTTCATTGAGCCATGTGATTACCCATAATGGCTGGCCAATGTAGTCATGGTGAAGAAAGCTAACGGCCAGTGGAGGATGTGCGTGGATTTCACGGACCTCAACAGAGCTTGCCCGAAGGATTGCTATCCGCTACCGAGAATAGATCAACTAGTAGATTCTACTAGCGGTCATGCATTACTAAGCTTTATGGATGCATTCTCGGGCTATCATCATATCAACTTGCTCGAGGCCGATAGGAAAAAAGCTGCATTCATCACGGATTGTGGAGTATATAATTATAAGGCAATGACGTTTGGACTCTGCAATGCGGGAGTGACGTATCAAAAGCTGGTCGATAAAATATTCGCGGATCAAAGGGGAAGGACCATCGAAGCATATGTTGACGACTCCATCGTCAATAGTAAAACTGATCGCGAAGAGACCTTCAGGACATTGTGAGAGTATGAGATGAAGCTCAACCCAAAGAATTGTGTCTTTGGGGTGAGAGCTGGGAAGTTTTTAGGCTTTATGGTAAGCAAGAGGGGCATTGATGCAAACCCGGACAAAGTCCAAGCTATTGTCGACCTGCCCGAGCCAAAAAGCGTCAAAGACATTTAGAGACTGACGGGAAGAATGGCGGCCCTCACTCGATTCATTTCAAAATCAGGAGACAAGGCTTTGCCTTTCTTTGCACTACTAAAGAGAAATAAGAAGTTCGAGTGGGGGGAGGAGCAAAGCAAAGCGTTCCTGGCAGTAAAAGAACATTTGAAGAGTTTACCCACCATCGCAAGACCCGAGACTGGAGACGTATTACAGTTGTATATCTCGGCCTCGCCTAAAACAGTCGCGGCCGTGTTGTTGGTAGAAAAGGAGAAGAGACAGCAGCCAATATATTTTATCAGCGACATCCTTAACGGTCCGGAGAGCCGTTACCAGCTGGTAGAGAAAATGGCTTTGGCTGTGATAATGGCCGCCAGGAAACTCAGGCCATACTTTGATTGTCATCCCATCCAAGTTTTAACCAATCAACCGCTAGAAAAAGCGTTGCAAAAAATGGACAGTTCAGGGCGCCTTTTGAAATGGGCAGTTGAGTTGTCCGACTACGACATCCAGTACAAACCGAGAATCGCGATAAAAGCCCAAGCATTGGTGGACTTTATCGTAGAGGCATCTTACGAAGAAGAGCAAGTTGAGAAGGAAACATGGATGTTAGAAGTAGATGGTTCATCAGCCGTGAGTGGATCAGGGGCTGGCATTGTGATGACCAGTCTGGAAAGAAATGTTTTTTACTACGCCATCAAGTTCTCCTTTCCAGCATCAAACAACGAGGCAGAGTATGAGGCCGCAATTGCTAGATTAAGAATGTGTATAGCCGCTGGGGCTAAGAGTGTATCATTGAAAACAGATTCACAACTCGTCAATGGTCAGCTGAAAGGAGAGTTTGAGGTTCGAGAAGCAAACATATATTGGCTGCTGAATGGTTCAGTGAATTAGTGAATACCATCAATCAACAAGGTGAATGGTTCAGTGAATTAGTGGCATATAAGCTTACAGGCTCACTCCCTTCAGATGTTATGGCATCCAAGAAATTGAAGAGGCAAGCTAGTTGGTACATCGTCTATCAGAATGAGTTGTATAAGAAATCCTTTAGCCTGCCGCTGCTAAAATGCGCAACAGCATGGGAGTCCGGCAATATATTAGAAGAAATCCATGAAGGAATTTGTGGGAACCACATCGGAGGAAAAGCACTGGCATTGAAAGCTTTGAGGGCCGGGTATTACTGGCCGAGTATGTTGGCGGACGCACAGAGCTATGTCAAGAAATGTGATAATTGCCAAAAGTTCGCCCCCATCATCAATAGGCCCGTGAATGACCTTCAACCCATTCTTAGTCCAATACCATTTGCACAATGGGGTCTGGACATCCTTGGACCATTTACAACGGCTACCGGAGGTCGGAAATTTCTAATTGTTGGTATCGACTATTTCACAAAATGGATCGAGGTAGAGTATGAGGCCGCAATTGCTGGATTATGAATGTGTATAGCCGCTGGGGCTAAGAGTGTATCGTTGAAAACAGATTCACAACTCGTCAATAATCAGCTGAAAGGAGAGTTTGAGGTTCGAGAAGCAAACATGCAGAAATATGTTGAGAAGGCCAAAGAACTGATAGCCCAGTTGATTCACTTTGAAGTTCAAGCCATTCCCAGGGCCGACAATACCAAGGCGGATGCACTCTCCAAATTGGCAAGCTCTGATTCTTTAAACATAGAAAAATCTGTTATTGTGGAAATTTTGAAAGAAAAAAGCATCATCGAGAAAATTGTGACTGTGAATACCATCAATCAACAAGGTGAATGGTTCAGTGAATTAGTGGCATATAAGCTTACAGGCTCACTCCCTTCAGATGCTATGGCAGCCAGGAAATTGAAGAGGCAAGCTAGTTGGTACATCGTCTATCAGAATGAGCTGTATAAGAAATCCTTTAGCCTGTCGCTGCTAAAATGCGCAACAGCATGGGAGTCCGGCAAGATATTAGAAGAAATCCATGAAGGAATTTGAAGGAACCACATCGGAGGAAAAGCATTGGCATTGAAAGCTTTGAGGGCCGAGTATTACTGGCCGAGTATGTTGGCGGACGCACAGAGCTATGTCAAGAAATGTGATAAGTGCCAAAAGTTCGCCCCCATCATCAATAGGCCCGCGAATGACCTTCAACCCATACTTAGTCCAATACCATTTGCACAATGGGGTCTGGACATCCTTGGACCATTTACAACGGCTACCGGAGGTCGGAAATTTCTGATTGTTGGTATCGACTATTTCACAAAATGGATCGAGGCAGAGCCGGCGGCAAAGATAAAATCCAACCAAGTCAAAAAGTTCATTTGGCAAAATATAATGACAAGGTTTGGCATACCGGCTGCAATAGTTTTTGATCACGGAGCGCAATTTGATTGTCGACCAGTCAAGAGTTTCTTGTCCGAGTTCAGGGTTAAGTTCGCATTTTCAGCTGTGTGTCACCCACAAAGTAACGGGCAAGTTGAGGCTGCAAACAAACAAATTCTAGGGGCTCTCAAGAAGAAGTTGGACGAGTTCAAGGGAGCTTAGGCCGACATGGTTCCAGCAGTATTATGGGCCAATAGAACAACTGAAAAGGAAGCAACTGGAGAAAGTCCATTCAAATTAGCTTTTGGGACAGAAGCAGTCTTGCCAGTAGAAGTTGGTTTACCGTCCTATCGGATCAAGCACAAAGATCTAGAGAGCAATGATCAGGCTTTGAGAGAAAATCTAGATTTCCTACCAGAAGTAAGGTTGGTAGCGGAACTTAAAGCCGCAGCATACAAGGATCGTATCAGCAAGGCTTACAACAAGAGAGTTTTGGAGAGGCCGCTTGAGCTGGGCGATCTGGTATTGCGAAGGACGGCCGCCACTGGAAAGACTCATACAAAGGGAAAGTTAACAACCAACTGGGAGGGGCCATATTAGATAGCAAAAGAAATTGGTACCGGGTCCTTTGCTTTGTAAACAATGGACAGCATCGAACTTAAGAATTGCTGGAATACTAGCGTTCTAAAGAAGTATTATGTTTAGACATCTTGTGTAATGGGCCCAGAGCCACTCTTTTCATACTTGAATAATATAAACGATCGTTAGCATTCCGATTAATTAGCTCTTATCATATTTAAATATGTACAACAAAACCAAATGGTACGCTCTTGATATTCTTAACGGCCATATAACAGGTCAAGTACAAAACCGACCACATAATAGGTCAAGTACAAAAACGACCATATAACAGGTCAAGTACAAAAACGGCCAGATAACAGGTCAAGTACAAAAACGACCACATAACAGGTCAAGTACAAAAACGACCATATAACAGGTCAAGTACAAAAACGACCATATAACAGGTCAAATGTAGAAATAGCCATATAACAGGGAAAGATCGCAAATAGCCACGCAACATACCATAATAAGCCAAATAACAGGCATGAGGTGCATAACAAGCTTTTATAACGGGCAAGTGTTGGAGATAGGGTATAACACGGATAAATTGTCCGAGTTAAGAGCAACTCTGAAAGAGACAGATTTACGCAAATAAGCTTCATTACTAATTACTGGCATGGCGGCCAACTACAAACAAAAAGTGGGCAGCCATCAAAAAGGCATCAGAAACTGATAACAGTAATCGTAATTAAAAGCATATTCAATTTACATGCCGAAATGGGCCGAATTCAGAGTTAGGTAACAATATTCGTATTATAAGATATCTAATTATTAGAGCCGGCAGAAGAGCCTGGAGATGAACGCCAAAAACATCAGGGGAGAGTCACCTCTTCATCATGGGTGACTGGGAGGACGTTTGCAATTACGTGCTCCTCGCAAATGAAAGGTTCACCCTCAAGAGGACGGGCATGAACACCTTCAGCGAAAGCGGTCTCCATTTCTTCCCAGTTGAAGGTAGGATGGGAATGGCAGACACACCTCTTAGCAACCACCCAGCCACCATCATATATTTCCCCTAGCATGCCAACAAACTCCTCGGACCTCTTGAAAGTCGCCACAGCTAGATGGCCGGCATCAGACTTGGCTTTTTCAACAGCAGAGGCCATCTCATTCTTAGCAGATTCCAGGGCCGCTTCAAGTTCCGTTGATCTCTTCTCCGCCTGTTCCAATTTGCTCGCCTTGACCCGCAAGTCCGTCAGCTCCACATCAACCACTACCCTTGAAGCCTTCTCGGCATCAAGTTCCTACTGTATAGTGTCAGCATGAACTCGAGAGGCATCAAGCTGGGCCTGAAGCTCGTCCAGGGATTGCTTTTGGCTATCGGACAGAGATTGATCATGGTGTAATTGCTCAATAAGCTCGATAGCGGAATTGTTAGTCTGCATCAAAGAGATGAAATTTAAAAAAAAAATATTATTAGAGGATTTACCACTGCCATATCATGGGCAAGTTGAGCTGCTGGCGCCACCAACTTGTCTGCCGGACAGTCAATGGGTAGCTGAAGGCCCTTCAGGAGACGGTAACCTAGAGTACCGCCGTTAGCCGGGATATCAGCATAAAGAGACTCGTCCTCCCTCACGTCCCAATTGGGTTGGTAGATCTTTCCGGGAACAGAGGGCGGACGAGAGAAGACAGCCTTCACAACATTGCTCAGGATCACCTCCTTGTGCTCTATCCACTCATGGATCCGAGAAAAGATTCCCGGCCCAAGGTTTGTCAAGAAGCTTGGGGAACTGAGGATGTCATAGATTTTCTGGCGCATAGAAGAGCCAGACCCCAATGCCGTCCCAATGCTGTCGACAGCAGCATTAAGAGGAGAAACCCTGGTGGCGGCAGATTTCCGGGCAGGACTATTGTCCGGAACATTAACGGCAAACTCCAGTTGATGAGTTTCGGAGGCAGCAGCAGCGTCCAAAGCTTGCCTCTTGCTGGGACTCTCAATATCAGAGAGCTCACGAGGCCGTCTTTGGCCCACAGTCACGCCACCTCCGCCACGGCGGACGGGGACGTGAACGACAGGACGAGGAGATTCCTGGTCCCCACGACCGGCATTCCGACCAGGAGCACTCCCGGGTGTGCGGCTAGCACGACGAACACTGACCCTATCAGCATTGCGGCCACCACGGCTGCGGTCAGCGCCTCAGAGACCTTCAGTGAGGCCGTGAATGGTGTCATAGTCGAAAACGGGGTCCTCAGGAGCCTTAGTGTAACACCCCCAAAATCCATACACGTCCACGACTACGTTGCACCGACTTCGGGAGTGTTACCGCCGCGGTGAAACGCAAGGCTTATTGAAATTAAAACATTTACTCTCTACTATGAAAACTAAATTGCAGCGGAAATAAAATGTTAACTTAACTACAACTCGGGAATCAACATTGACCCCTTTTATTTAAACCATTACCTAAGTGAATCATAAACAAACTCTAGAATGTTCAACCAAAACACTTTAAAAGTTTATAAACCAGTGAATATCCCCCGTATGCCCAAACTCATGCAAAGATCACCAAGATACCTAATCTGCTCCCCATTGAAACATCAATGGTTCATCACAGGCCAACAAACAACACAAATAACAAACAATCAGCTATGCTGAGTACGTACATAATCAGTTACATAATACACTAAACATAATCAGAATAATAATAGCAATTCCTAAACATGATTCTACAAAAACATTACATTCCATTTTTACAATTTATTTGGCATCGAACGGGCACCGTCATCTTTCTAGAATCATACGGGCTACTTAATCCTTAATAGACAACTTGGTCTATTAGATGAAATGTAAATACGGTTTCGTTCCGTTCCACATTCATCACCTTAGTATGCATACCCCCAAGATCGTACGGAACCTTCCGCCTACTTGAGTTATCAAAATTTGTAAGGACACTACTGTCGTCACAGTAGGCCTGCGTAGGAGTGTAGAGCAAGTCTCACACTCCCCCCATTGTTCATCACTTGTAGGGAGTCCAACTACAAGTTTATTGCCAAAATCCTTCTTAATAATATTCATTCATACAACATCGAACATATAATCGTTAAATTCTTAGGTACATTGCTCAAATTCTCTAATTAAAGCAATCTCTTGCAACATCCTTGTTACAACAATAAATCATATGCTTTCAATCCAATTCTCATTTCATGCTTGTAATGCGATAGAATTTCGCATACCAATAATAACTCATTCCAACTCACAAGTCATACAACAAGGAAATACATACAGATTTCCAATTGATTTCATGTTACCAAACAATCTCATCAATCATAATCAACCACAGTTCCCTATTGGCGGGCCGCGCTTGTCGTGAACGCCACCCGGCCAAAGATAAAATTTCTCCTACTCTCTTTTACACTAAACAAGTATAATGGAAGTAGGGTTCGTATCCACAGGGAAACGGGGACGAGTTCTATACTTAGCGTGCGTTAGTACCTAGAAGACTCTTAACGGTCGAGAAACCTAATAATAACAAAAGGGGGGGTTTCAAAGAGTTGTTATTAGACTACAACTAACTAACATATAAATAAGATGAGAAATCAATATAGGAAGATCTTGAATCCGATTAACATGCACTTCAATTCATTATCGATCATTGAACCTCGTCTCTATTCATTTCCATTATTATCTATTGTTGAGAATTAATCTCGCATTCTCCTTATTCTTAGTTGAATAGCACGATCAGCGTGACTATAAAACCCTAACTAAAGGATAACCTAGTCTGATAGCGTCTAAGTTCAATCCGATAGCAGCAATAAACACAGAGAACCAATAGACCTGCTAACGCCATACAAGCGATAAGCGTTCAACAGTTGATTCAATTTCCCCAAGAAATAACCAAGACGATCCGCATCTAAGTTACTCCCTAGTTTGCTACCAACTGATAAAAGAATAAAACAATCGGGTTCTATTCTTAAATCTAGCATTAGATTAATTACACAATCAAACTAGTAACGTTCCTAGCATAATTATGCAAAAACCATAGAAAGCAATCATAGAAATTAAACCATAATCAAAGGAAATAAATAGAGAAGAAAGATCTCACAATAATGCTTGAAGCTCCATATTAATCTCGTTCAAGAACGGTTCAAGCTACAATCGGCATAGCAATAGCCAATCCCATAATTGAAATCTACGAAAACTAAACTCGAAAACAAAAACTAAAAAGAGAAGAGAAGAAGAGAAGAATGGAGTGTTGGATATTCTCTCTCCTCAAATGTGTGTGTTTTTAGGTCCAAAAACAAAGTTTAGTATTTATACTAAGGCTCAAAAGTCAGCCGACATTTAGACCGCCATAGGGGGTCGCGAGGTGCGGCATGTGTCGCACCGTGCGATGAGCTACCGCCTCGCAACGAGCTGAAGAATTTGGCGAAACCACGCAGGTCGCACCGTGCGAGAAAGCTCGCGAGGTGCGAGCAGGAGGTCGCGAGGTGCGACAGTCCTCGCGAGTCGCGAGCCTGGGCTGTGCGAGCTGCTGCGCGCTTGGACGAGCGCTGGGCTGAGCTGCTGGGTGCTGGGCGTGCGTTGGCTTGCTGCGATGGGTGAGCTTGGCTGTGCGGTGCTTCGACGGTGCTGCTGAGCTGCCGAGCTCTACTGGGTTGGTGATGACGAGCTTGCGGTGATGCGATGCTTAGGCACACGGTGGAGTTCCAAGAGCTCGGAACTTTACAACTTTAACAACAATTAATATACAAAATTCGAACTTCCGCTAAGGATGATTTATATGCAAACCTTAACAATTACGAACAAATCCCTTAGCAATGTGCACCTAAAATACCACAAAAAACATCGTATAACTTGAGCGTATCAAATACCCCCCACACTTGAACTTTACTCGACCTCGAGTAAACTCAAAATGAGGATCACCAAATAAATCATCACCCAAACTAACGACACCAACCTACACTCCCTATCAACTACATCATCATCATCACATCTTAACAACATCCGCTCAAAAACCTAAACGTAAGGGACGATGATTCCCCCACACTTAGATTCGAGCTCACCCGAAAAAATAAAAAGACACGACAACAATAATCACCAAACGACAACCAAAATGTGAGCTCAAATCCTGAAGGATCTCAAAGGAATTGAACTCACTCCAACGCCACAATCAAAATGACAACTCGCCTAAAACTTCAAAAAGATAAACTACTACTACTATTACAACCAACCTATATAAGCAAGCCATGGAACAAAGACAAAAAAGGATAAATTCCATGCTTACTCCCAAAAACAAACAATCAAAAGAAAGTGAAAGCCAAAACAAATCTCCGGCAAATGAGTTTCCAAAGTGTATCATTCTCTCTTAATCTCTCATTTTGCCTAGGAGCCCTTTCGGGTTTTCATCCTAGCTTCTCACATTTTTTTTTCATCTCACCATCTTACCCGCTCAATATAAGCCACTTTTTTTTGCATAAGTTGCCCTTTCGGGTTTTCAACCTATCCGGGCCCCCATTTTTGCCTGAGTCGCCCACCCTTGTGGGTTTTCAACTCAGCGGGTTTCATTTCATCATCATTTTTTTTTTTTTTTTTCATTTTCATTTTTTTCAAATTGAAAGTAATATACACAACATAGATACATGAGAATGAGAATACCCTCCCCCCTACTTAAACTACACATTGTCCTCAATGTGTCGACAATTAGAAGAAAAAGTAAACCGAAAATGGGGGAGAAAATCGAAAATCGGGTAAATCGAAGATCGAATGCTCAAAACTCATGACCAAACAATCCATCAAACTCAAATTTCTTAACAACACCAACTCAAATCTCATAAATCAACTCACAACCCTCTCCCTCGAATCACTCAAACAAATGACAAGCTCAAAAGTTTTGAATTTGTGAGATTTGCACCTAGCTTAAGAGATCGAAAAGATACATTAACAATCTCAACCCTCTAGTTGTACCAATTCCTAGCTATTGAACTCCTCCCAACGGGTTTTCTTTTGTGGATTTTGGTTCCAAGTGGATGAAGATTGGTTGTGGATCTTTTTAGTGGGTGGGTGGTGGGTGAAAGAAAATTTGTTGTGGTGGTGGAAATTTGATGAAAAATAAAGAGAAAGAAAGAAAATAAAGGGGTCTCGGGGTTTCGGGGTGTTGGGGTCTCGGGGTTTCGGGGTGTTGGGGTCTCGGGTTGCCTCCCGAGAAGCGCTGTTGTTTAAAGTCGTTAGCTCGACTTAGTACCTTAAGCTCAAAAATTGGGCTTGTGCTCCATGTGTGACAATGGAGGCTCCATGTCAACCTCCAATTCGAGTACCTGCAAAACTAACGGAGAAGAACTCTTGTAATGCATCGTTAGTGGTACAGTGTCAAAACAAGGTGGTAAATCGGGAGGCTTTTTCCGCTCTTTCCACTCCGGCACCATAACCCTGCATGTTAGTAGGAGAGGCACAATCCTCAACCAAGGCATCATCAACATTTATCGACTCATCAACATGCTCAATATCAAGAACATCATGCAAAACAGAGTCAACAATGTTAATAGAGTAAAGAGGGTTATCATCCTTAATCAAAGGCTTAGAATCATCGATTTTAAACGCCTCTACCTTTCCCTCGAACTCCATGGTCAAAGAACCAGCGCAAACATCAATTTTAGTGCAAGATGTTTTCAAGAAAGGTCGCCCCAAAAGGATGGGGGGCGGCATGCTTATCGGGTTCCATCTCCAAAACATAAAAATCAGCAGGAAATTTCAATTTCCCAACCGTAACTAACACATCCTCTAATTTACCCCTAGGATAAACATTGGATCTATCGGCTAATTGAATCACCACACCGGTTTCATGCAAATTGCCAAGTTTCAAAGACTTATATAATGAATATGGAATCACATTAATTGACGCACCTAAGTCTAACATGGCTTTAGGAAACATGGTGTCACCTATGGTACATGGGATGGTAAACATGCCTGGGTCCTTGCACTTTTGAGGCAATTTCTTTTGAAAGATAGCAGAGACATGCTCGCTAGCCTTCACTTTTTGCACTCCCTTTTGTTTTTGCTTTCTTTTCGAAGTACATAATTCTTTAAAGAACTTAGCAAACCTAGGTACTTGATTTAAAGCATCAAAAAGGGGAATGTTTACCTCACATTTACGAAAGATTTCGTAAATGTCATTGGTGTGCTCGTTTTGCGGGTTTCTCTCAATGCCTCGGGAAAGGGTGGCTCGGGTTCATATGGTGGAGGAGGTGATTTTTGGACTTTCGCCTCTTGTTGAGGTGGCAATGATGTATAATCTGTTGTCGGTTCATGCTCGATCACCTCTTCCACTATCTCTTTGTCTCGAACCACCAACCTCTCTTTGCTTGCAATTTCCGCTCCACTTCTCAATGTGATAGCACTCACGTTCATCTTTGGGTTGAGTTCTATTTGGGATGGAAACCTCACCGAATCCCTAGCCTCTAACTTGGTTACGGCTCCCCGCAATTTGGCTTACTTGGCTCTCCAAGTTCTTGATGCTCGAACGGGTCTCTTCCTCGAAACCGAACCATATTTCCTCGCATGTTAGAAACATTTTTAGTTAAAGCATTAATCATATCCTCTCGTAGACATGCCGGTACTCGGTCCTCGTGGTTGGCCTTGCGGCCGAAAATATGGAGCTCCTTGCTCCGGTGCTCTCGAATAAGGAGGTGGTGGGCGGTTATACTGCTATGGCGGCTGCTGGTTCCCTGATGAGTTCCCGTACCTCAAATTAGGATGATCTCGCCATCCCGGATTGTAGGTACCAGAATATGGATCATATCTTTTCTGGAAACCTTGGCCCTGAAAATCGGCCGCCTTAACCTCTTCACTCGGTTCTTGTAGATGAGGACAAAAATCAGTTGGATGATGTGAAGAGCAAATGCCACAAGCCTTCACTTGGTGAGTTTTCTCTTTCAATATGAAGTCTCGCATCACGGATGTGAGAGCTTGCACCGATCTTCCAACTTAGAAGAACTAGAACCCTCGGAGACCACACGTCGAGTTCCGGACCTTCTACTAAACCGCCTCGAGCTTTCAAAGAAGCTCATTTAACAGCTTCCTTAGCAACGAGTGCAGTTTTATTCACAATGGATCCACCACTTGCTGCATTAACCATCCTAGCATCCTCATCACATAAGCCATTATAGAAGTATAACACCAAATCTTCCTCTGAATAACCGTGGTATGGACAGCTAGCACATAATTTCTTAAACCTCTCCCAATACTCGTAAAAAGACTCATCACCTCGTTGCTCAATGTTACTTATCTCCTTCTTCAATGTAGATGATTTAGAAGTGGGAAAGTATTTCTCGAGAAAGCTCTTTTTCAATTGTGCCCAAGTGGTGATCGTCGGACTGGAAGGTAGTACATCCAAACCTTAGCTGCGTCTTTTAGCGAAAAGGGGAAAGCTTTAAGCTTGATTCTATCTTCTGAAACTCCACTTGGTTTCATGCTGCTGCATACCACATGAAACTCTGACAAATGTTTATTTGGATCTTCACCATTTAGCCCATGGAATGAGGGAAGCAAATGTATCAACCCCGACTTTAGCTCAAATGTGTCCCCCACTTCCCGGTTCCGGAAATGTGATACACAAGGGTTGTTGGTCAAGGTTAGGAGCAATGAGCTCCTTTAAAGTGCGGTGCTCAACTCTAGGAGGCATCTCTCGCTTCAAATTGAAGCGAAAAGGGAGCTCTCTAAAGTCCTCACGCAATTCTCTTCTCAACCTGAAAAGGGTTAGTTCTAGATCTCGATCGTACTGCAAAGGTTCTTGGTTAGTAGCACGAGTATTAACCATAAACAAAAACCATTAGCAATACAATCCAAAAGCATACACTAAATATAAACAAGTAACACCGTGTCCCCGGCAACGGCGCCAAAATTTGGCGGGCCGCGCTTGTCGTGAACGCCACCCGGCCAAAGATAAAATTTCTCCTACTCTCTTTTACACTAAACAAGTATAATGGAAGTAGGGTTCGTATCCACAGGGAAACGGGGACGAGTTCTATACTTAGCGTGCGTTAGTACCTAGAAGACTCTTAACGGTCGAGAAACCTAATAATAACAAAAGGGGGGGTTTCAAAGAGTTGTTATTAGACTACAACTAACTAACATATAAATAAGATGAGAAATCAATATAGGAAGATCTTGAATCCGATTAACATGCACTTCAATTCATTATCGATCATTGAACCTCGTCTCTATTCATTTCCATTATTATCTATTGTTGAGAATTAATCTCGCATTCTCCTTATTCTTAGTTGAATAGCACGATCAGCGTGACTATAAAACCCTAACTAAAGGATAACCTAGTCCGATAGCGTCTAAGTTCAATCCGATAGCAGCAATAAACACAGAGAACCAATAGACCTGCTAACGCCATACAAGCGATAAACGTTCAACAGTTGATTCAATTTCCCCAAGAAATAACCAAGACGATCCGCATCTAAGTTACTCCCTAGTTTGCTACCAACTGATAAAAGAATAAAACAATCGGGTTCTATTCTTAAATCTAGCATTAGATTAATTACACAATCAAACTAGTAACGTTCCTAGCATAATTATGCAAAAACCATAGAAAGCAATCATAGAAATTAAACCATAATCAAAGGAAATAAATAGAGAAGAAAGATCTCACAATAATGCTTGAAGCTCCATATTAATCTCGTTCAAGAACGGTTCAAGCTACAATCGGCATAGCAATAGCCAATCCCATAATTGAAATCTACGAAAACTAAACTCGAAAACAAAAACTAAAAAGAGAAGAGAAGAAGAGAAGAATGGAGTGTTGGATATTCTCTCTCCTCAAATGTGTGTGTTTTTAGGTCCAAAAACAAAGTTTAGTATTTATACTAAGGCTCAAAAGTCAGCCGACATTTAGACCGCCATAGGGGTCGCGAGGTGCGGTACAGGTCGCACCGTGCGATGAGCTACTGCCTTCGCAACGAGCTGAAGAATTTGGCGAAACCACGCAGGTCGCACCGTGCGAGAAAGCTCGCGAGGTGCGAGCAGGAGGTCGCGAGGTGCGACAGTCCTCGCGAGTCGCGAGCCTGGGCTGTGCGAGCTGCTGCGCGCTTGACGAGCGCCGGGCCGAGCCGGGGTCTTTGGGCGTGCGTTGGCTTGCTGCGATGGGTGAGCTTGGCCGTGCGGTGCTTCGACGGTCTGCCGCCGAGCCGCCGAGCTCTACTTGGGTTGGTGATGACGAGCTTGCGGTGATGCGATGCTTAGGCACACGGTGGAGTTCCAAGAGCTCGGAACTTTACAACTTTAACAACAATTAATATACAAAATTCCGAACTTCCGCTAAGGATGATTTATATGCAAACCTTAACAATTACGAACAAATCCCTTAGCAATGTGCACCTAAAATACCACAAAAACATCGTATAACTTGAGCGTATCACCTATCATGGTTCTAGGTTCCAATATAACAATCACAACCTAAACATGATACTAATATATCGAACTGAACTAGTACGCGTACGTACCTTGTAACGGAGAATCTTCGCTGACTATCTAAAACGTTCCGCTTATGAAATTGGGACCTAATCGAATAATAAAAGTAATTCAGTTCTAAGTCCTTGATATCATTAAAATAAAACCAACTTAACTAACTATATAAAACTTAGTGTTTCGAATAATAAAATGAACGTTCTTGTTGGTTAGACTTTTCTTTCATAAACTTTATTGAACTAACATATTTAGGACTTAATAATATGTTAGTGAATCTGATTTCCTCTACCCTATATTATACTTGTTCATGACAACAAAACTTCAACAACTATATATAAGTATTATAAAATCAGAATTAAGAAATAATGTCATCATAATAACTACTGATACACTTGTAAATCCGGTTTCTTTTAACCTTTATTATACTTTGTTTACAACCACAAAACTTAAACAATTATATATACAAGTATTATAAAAAAAATCTGATTTGAGAAATAAGGTTATCATAAGAACTAAAGCATAATTATAATTCTGATTTGTTTTTTTTTTTTATCAATTCCATATTTTATTTATAAATACAAAAACTTAATCAAAGTAACTAACAAAATCAGATTATTTTAACAAAAATTGAAGAAGAAAGTGGAAGCATAACCACCGTGAACCTGTCGACCACCCCTCGAAACTCCGGCCGACCTGGCCGACGTGCGCGACCCCAGCGCACCAGAACCACCGCTCCTAGCGCACCAGAACCACCGTTCGACGAAGCACCCACGCCTCGACGCACGACCCGCAGCACTCGCACACACCCTCGACGCCTCGCACGACCCACGACCACCAGCCTTCGCGCGTCTTCGACTGCCCTTGTGCGGTGCACGAGCCACGAACCTGAGTGATCTTCGTGCGGTGCAACCTCCGGCTAGCCCTCATGCGGTGCTGTTGAAGGTTGATGACGTAAACCGGGGAGGAGGAAATAAAAAGAACGCAGGAGGAGAAGGAAGAAAAGAACGCGAAGAGAAAGAGGAGAGATAGATTTGGGGATTAAAAAAAAAACGGCCGGTCACTCAAATAGAAAAGGGTTTTGGTTCCCTCTTTACTTTACACCCATGTGAAACATATGTTCACTAGGATTTGTTTTCCAAACCTGATTCTTATTTATTTTTTTATTTTGAAAATAAAACAAAACCGAATTAAAATATAATTAGGTACAAAAGTAGGTTGTATATTTAAATTATAACTGTAGGCTTACCCAAACTATGTTTTTCTGTAAATAATATTAAAAATATTTCACTTTATTCTTTATATTTTCTTATTTATAAAAGAATCACTCCTAAAAATACGGAGTATTACAAAGCTTCCCCCTAAAGGAAGTTTCGTCCCGAAACTTTGAGGGAGCCAGTCTTAACGACGATCTTTTGCACTTCTAAGTCCCAATATTTCCCAAGCGTTTTTTTAGTTTTCGCAAGTCACATAAGCAATAATACACATAAATAACAGACGTAAGCAAACTTTAGGGGAAGCGCGAAATTCTATCGCATTCTCCCCCCCCCTTAAAAGAAAAGTTACGTCCCCGTAACTCACCTACCCCTTGAAAGAGCTCCGAGTACTTTATGCAATCAAATAACATGTTTAAGACTTTGCATACAATTAGTTCTCCCTTAGTGTCTGTAAAGTAAGCCTCAAATGTCCCTCATGCTCTTCCTTGCTTGCTCCTTGAATAGATCGATATATCGCCTATGAATACAACTACGGATTTATCGAGGCAGGGTCGAAAAATAATATTCATGAGGTCCAATACAAACAGCAGGTGCATTGGTTAACCAGAAAGGCATGACGGTAAACTCTAGTGTCCATACCTAGTCCTAAAGGCAGTTTGAGGTATATCTTGATCAACAATCCTCAATTGATGGTAACCAGACCTTAAACTCTATTAAATCGGAAGGAAAGAAGCCCTCCCCTATTTTCAGTGAGACATTAAAGAATTTCTTAGAGCAATTAACAGTATTCCCAGACGGAATAACTACAGGCATAGAAACTGACTCGGACTCAACCAGTGCTAGACTTCTAATACTTGTATGGGCAATAAAAGACCAAGATGTTCCATAATCGAACAAGACTTTAACAGGACTTGAGTTGATAGAGAAAGTACCCGTAACAACATCTCGACGAGCTTCCTCTTCGCTAGCCGTCATCATATACAGCTTCCCTGTGCCCCTATTATCATTATTGTTGGTCACATAGTTCCCAGTTGGTGCCTGATTATTTGCATTGGTTGGCGGTTTGGAGTAATTAGAGTTCCCTGACCCATTGTATGCATTTCCACCATTCTCATTCCCATTCATAGGCTTGTCTCCATAGTTCCTTTTTTCTTGACTATTGGGGTTAACCTTATTCTTCGAATAGCATTCGTACGCTCTATGCCCCATTTTCCCACATTCATAGCACTCCACTTTGTTACCCTCGCAATCTCTCCCAGGATGGTTGTTTGGGCACTTCTTACACCTGTACACACGCTCAGATCTGCGATTGTTGGTGTTATTGTTGCGGTCATTGTTATCGTTGTTGGGTCCCTTATCGAAGTTTCTTTGGGAGGTTTGATTGCTCTGGTTCCCATGGTGTTTCTTTTCAAATCTCTGAACCTCAGGATTTGGATTCTCCTTTCGCTTCTCACCTTGTTTACCCCCTTCCTTTCGTTTCCTTATGGCATATAGGTGGGCAGCTTTGCCAAAGACATGGTCCAACGAGGTGAAAGTATCTCCCCCCAGCCTCCCTTGTAGGTCAAGGGTGAGCCCTAATTCAAAGCGTGAGGCCTTAGCTTCCTCAGTAGGGGCAATTTCAGGAGCAAATCTCATCAGTTCTATGAACTTGCGGTAATATTCCTCAACAGACAGGTTCCCTTGCTCTAGCATCATAAACTCTTGGGCTTTCTGCTTTTTGAGGTATGGTGGGTAATACTTATCCCTCAGGGCTTTCTTGAAAGTTTCCCACCCAAAGTCAGGTTGTTTAAGGAGGTTGTCCTTAGCTTGGGTCCACCAAAAGTGAGCATCCCCCTGAAGGTAATAGCTTGCTAAGGGCACAGTCTTATCATCTGGACAGGAGAGGGTAAAGAACAGCTTATCAAATTCCCCAACCCAGTTTTCCAGTTCCTCTGGCCCCCCTTTCCCATTCAGAATTGGTGGGTTCCTACGGGCAACCTTTTCAGACAAGTCCCCATCCCGGTTATGACCTTGGGCTAGGTTAGCTGTGATCTGCACTAGATCACGAATCGATTGCTCGACATTCAGAGAGGTATCAGGCGTGCCGCCTTGACGAACCATTTTGCGCTGGAAAAAAAATAAAAAATGACACAACGACTGTTTCAGCGATATGCACATATTCATTTATTTCTTTAACTAATACTCATTGGCACGTTCATATAACACGTTTTTATTGCTAACAATCATTAAGTCTCTATTGACTTGCCATATAAACATCTCAAATAAGACGTTACATCAAATAAAAGAATAAAACTGTTGTATTATTATTGAAAAAGGTAAAACTTATTGTTTCCAAGGAAAACATAATATGAATAAATAAAAGAATAAACGAATACTAATTTGCTACTTGGCATGCAAGCCTTATTAAAACTGAAATAAACGAATAAAATAATACTCTAATCCTAATTATATAATCAAAAGAAACTAAGGACTATATTGGTGAGCTTCGTCATCTGAATTAGGATTTTCTATTCCTTCCTCCATGTCAGCTTCGTCCTCAGAAGACTCGTCATCCTCTATAGGCTCATCTTCCTCCAGTGGTTCTTCTTCTGCTTCTTGGTCATTTTCCTCAATCGGGTCCTCCTCAGCAGGTTCATTCTCATTAGGATCTCCCTCTTCTTCATTTTCATTAGGATCTCCCTCTTCTTCATTTTCATTCGGATCTCCCTCTTCCTCATTTCCCAAGTCAAGTATGGGTTCAGCATTATCTTCCCCAATCACTGCGATGAATGTCCTATTATTCCCCTCATCATCGGAAATGTAGATAACAGTTCTGAGGTTTGGCGCTATGTGGTTCTCGGGTATGAACTCATCCTCAAAAGTTTGGTACCTAGCTCTTTTTGCAGCTCTAAAGGACGCTTGCGGCTCAGATTTAACTCTTGAATTCTCAAAATTCACATTAATTCCCGAGCTTTCCCCCACATGATAAGTTCCTCGAACTAAAGGTGATGAGGTAGAGGGCTCCCAACTTCTTTTCTCACGAATTCTCCATTCATTTTCACAGTATTTTAGATCAGTAATGAAATGTTCTACAGTATGAAGGTATTGGTTCCAGTAAGTGTGTTTGGCCCTATTAAAACCTCCATTTTTTTTAACCATATAAGCCCATATCTACGGTGTACCAAAAGGTAGGGTTCCTCTCTAGGAACATACTGCAACATAAAATATATTTTCTCCATCTCAGTCTTTAGTCTAGTATCTCCCTGTAAGGTCCTATACTCCATAGCAGCTCTCATCTTTTGGGCCCAGATGTCCCAATCTTCCGCTATTCGATGTTTCATCAGGTATTCCTTAGAACCTATGTCGTAAACCATCTGCGAATTTAAAGAAGGAAAATAGTCTAAGTTTTGTGAATTTAAGGTTTCTAAGTATACATTATGTATAAACATATATAAGAGGTAAAACGATTACTTTCAATTTTAGAATTTCAAGTTCAAAATATTTATGACAATTTATATGATTCTTTTCTAAAATATTCGAAATAAGGTTTTAGTTCAATACCTTAATATTCTAGGCAATTAAAATATTTTACTATCGAATTTTAGTGCCTTCAACCACTATCCTCGTATATCCTCCTACTCTATTCACATTTTAAAGATTCAAAAGAACCTTTCACCAATTCAATCAAGCAACCACACCACATTTCATATAATCGACAAATAAAGGCAAGAAAGGCAGTACAAATAAAATCATTCCTATGATTTAATGCACGCAAAAGTAATCTACATGCTCTTATCCCATACTACCCATTTTAAAATCTTTGAAAACATCTTTCGAAAATAGGAACTTTTGGCTCTGAGTCCAGTTTTGTAACACCCCCAAAATCCATACACGTCCACGACTACGTTGCACCGACTTCGGGAGTGTTACCGCCGCGGTGAAACGCAAGGCTTATTGAAATTAAAACATTTACTCTCTACTATGAAAACTAAATTGCAGCGGAAATAAAATGTTAACTTAACTACAACTCGGGAATCAACATTGACCCCTTTTATTTAAACCATTACCTAAGTGAATCATAAACAAACTCTAGAATGTTCAACCAAAACACTTTAAAAGTTTATAAACCAAGTGAATATCCCCCGTATGCCCAAACTCATGCAAAGATCACCAAGATACCTAATCTGCTCCCCATTGAAACATCAATGGTTCATCACAGCCAACAAACAACACAAATAACAAACAATCGCCTATGCTGAGTACGTACATAATCAGTTACATAATACACTAAACATAATCAGAATAATAATAGCAATTCCTAAACATGATTCTACAAAAACATTACATTCCATTTTTACAATTTATTTGGCATCGAACGGGCACCGTCATCTTTCTAGAATCATACGGGCTACTTAATCCTTAATAGACAACTTGGTCTATTAGATGAAATGTAAATACGGTTTCGTTCCGTTCCACATTCATCACCTTAGTATGCATACCCCCAAGATCGTACGGAACCTTCCGCCTACTTGAGTTATCAAAATTTGTAAGGACACTACCGTCGTCACAGTAGAGGCTCGCGTAGGAGTGTAGAGCAAGTCTCACACTCCCCCCATTGTTCATCACTTGTAGGGAGTCCAACTACAAGTTTATTGCCAAAATCCTTCTTAATAATATTCATTCATACAACATCGAACATATAATCGTTAAATTCTTAGGTACATTGCTCAAATTCTCTAATTAAAGCAATCTCTTGCAACATCCTTGTTACAACAATAAATCATATGCTTTCAATCCAATTCTCATTTCATGCTTGTAATGCGATAGAATTTCGCATACCAATAATAACTCATTCCAACTCACAAGTCATACAACAAGGAAATACATACAGATTTCCAATTGATTTCATGTTACCAAACAATCTCATCAATCATAATCAACCACAGTTCCCTATCATGGTTCTAGGTTCCAATATAACAATCACAACCTAAACATGATACTAATATATCGAACTGAACTAGTACGCGTACGTACCTTGTAACGGAGAATCTTCGCTGACTATCTAAAACGTTCCGCTTATGAAATTGGGACCTAATCGGATAATAAAAGTAATTCAGTTCTAAGTCCTTGATATCATTAAAATAAAACCAACTTAACTAACTATATAAAACTTAGTGTTTCGAATAATAAAATGAACGTTCTTGTTGGTTAGACTTTTCTTTCATAAACTTTATTGAACTAACATATTTAGGACTTAATAATATGTTAGTGAATCTGATTTCCTCTACCCTATATTATACTTGTTCATGACAACAAAACTTCAACAACTATATATAAGTATTATAAAATCAGAATTAAGAAATAATGTCATCATAATAACTACTGATACACTTGTAAATCCGGTTTCTTTTAACCTTTATTATACTTTGTTTACAACCACAAAACTTAAACAATTATATATACAAGTATTATAAAAAAAATCAGATTTGAGAAATAAGGTTATCATAAGAACTAAAGCATAATTATAATTCTGATTTGTTTTTTTTTTTTTATCAATTCCATATTTTATTTATAAATACAAAAACTTAATCAAAGTAACTAACAAAATCAGATTATTTTAACAAAAATTGAAGAAGAAAGTGGAAGCATAACCACCGTGAACTGTCGACCACCCCTCGGAACTCCGGCTGACCGGCTGACGTGCGCGACCCCAGCGCACCGTAACCACCGCTCCCAGCCGCACCGGAACCACCGCTCGACGAAGCACCCACGCCTCGACGCACGACCCGCAAAGACTCGCACACACCCTCGACGCCTCGCACGACCCACGACCACCAGCCTTCGCGCGGCTTCGACTGCCCTTGTGCGGTGCGCGAGCCACGAACCTGAGTGATCTTCGTGCGGTGCTGTTGAAGGTTGATGACAGAAACTGGGGAGGAGGAAATAAAAAGAACGCAGGAGGAGAAGGAAGAAAAGAACGCAGAAGAGAAAGAGGAGAGATAGATTTGGGGATTAAAAAAAACGGCTGGTCACTCAAATAGAAAAGGGTTTTGGTTCCCTCTTTACTTTACACCCATGTGAAACATATGTTCACTAGGATTTGTTTTCCAAACCTGATTCTTATTTATTTTTTTATTTTGAAAATAAAACAAAACCGAATTAAAATATAATTAGGTACAAAAGTAGGTTGTATATTTAAATTATAACTGTAGGCTTACCCAAACTATGTTTTTCTGTAAATAATATTAAAAATATTTCACTTTATTCTTTATATTTTCTTATTTATAAAAGAATCACTCCTAAAAATACGGAGTATTACACTTAGACATGGGCTTTAAATTTTCGTCCAACCCCAACTCTTCAATATGCAGGCTGACAGGACCTGCAAGACAAACCGACAAAGATAAGTATAATGAGTAATCAGTAAAAAAGATAAATATAATGACCAATGTCGGACCATAAGTCGAAATGCACACCTTCTGGGTGGGTCCGGCAGAGAAATAAGGCCGATAAAGGTTCATTCCCGAGTATATACTTGGCATTGGGAAGCCATGTGTGAGGAATCCTTTCCTCCACCCTTTCACCATCGACAGTCACGAATGCAAGCTCGGTCTCAAAGTAGTCAGAGGCTTTTTTCTCGGCCACAGTTAAACCGTAAGAGGGTATGTCTTCCATTCGAGTAACTGGTTTGGTGAAGTGACGGCTGAGAGGGAAATTATCTGGGACCTTTACCCAGTAGAAGGCTGGCTGCTATCCCTTCAGTCCGGTCAATTTGGGATGTACAGTGAGTTTGTTCTTGGCTGACATTAAAGACCACCATCCCTTCTCGATTGACCCATTTCTTCGCAGCCAATGGAGCCGGCGGAAAAGGTTTAATGTCTCAAGAAACCCCAAATAGCGGCACACCCAAATATAAGCTATGATATTCCTAATAGCTAGGGTTGTTAATTGGGCTAGACAGACGTTAGAGGCCTTTAGTATCTTCACTAAAGTCAAGTCTAAAGGGAATCGCAGCCCAAATTCAAAGTGATGGGCATAAACAGCAACGTGCCCTGACGGGCACTCAGTTACTTTAGCCCCCTCATCCGGGACCACTAACTTGTACTCAGCCAGGAAGCCGTACAATTCTTCCCCAACCCGACAATAATCATTAGTTATGGCATGCTCTCGCCATGACGAACAAATTCGTACCGACTTTGGGCCGCTGCTGTAGTCTATTGGCAACCAAATCCCGGAGTGTAATATGTCATCCCGGTCAGGAATTGGCTCGGGCCGTGAACCGGGAGCCATGCTGGAGCTTTCCCCCACAGCAATTTCAGACCGACAAGGAACTTGTTCACGTCCAGAAGTCGAGGGACCAACATCAGTCTCGTCCATAGTGGCAATAGAATCGTTGTCGGAACCTAAATCAACAACAAATGGATGAGAAGGGCCGACATCATGAGCAAGGCGGTCGTAAAAATCATCCACCACTACAACCCCAGCATATGATAAATTATATAATCAAGCATGTTCCCTCAAAGGCGCAACATCAAGTCTGGGGACAGCATCACGGGGAGGATTTCTAACGATACGGCGTGCTAAAATTTGATGTCTTAGTTCTCGAAGTGTTTGTGTATCACCGCTCATCCTCGCGGACAGATATTGGGAAGTTAAATTTTCTTGCTCAGGAGTAGAGTGGTCGTTAAAAAACTTAGATGTGAACTCCCTATCTCTATCAACAGTAAGGGGTAGGTCAGCTAATAAACGAGTTCTCTCTTCCCTAGGGCTGGAAGTAGGCGAACTATGTCCGTCATGAGGGAAGGAAGGAGACGAAGGTTCGCTTTCAGACATGAATTTATCACTCAAAGTGTTTTGAATATTTGAACGGTCCAAAGAAAGAAACAGGAAGAACAGTTGAAGGGAAGTTGGAAAAAGGTACCTAAGAAAAGTCGACGGAAAATGACCGGAAAATCAAGCTGATTCCCAAAAAAGCGAAGCAAAATGTCCCAAAAGCACGAACAGAAAAATTCTCGGGGTCAACAACGCCGGAGAAAGTAAGTTTACCAAAAAGTCGAAAACTTTGAAGAAAACCCTCGAATAAACCTAGGTGAAAAGAGGCGAAAATGCTAAAATTCTTCAAGTATAGAGGGCAAACAGTAACCTAGAACACTTTTAAGGAAATTCGGTCGCAAAAAGGCAAGATCTTGGCAAGAAAAAGGAGGTTTTAAGCTCTTGGAGAAATCGCACAAACGAAAGAAATGTGGAAGGTTGAAGACGAAGTGTAAAGAAAGAGAAAAAGAAAACTGACGTCACCTTATAAATGCGAGATTGAGCGGCCACTATGAAATGACCCATCACCTCCCCCTATTGATGCATGCCAAGTGTCGCTTGCTGAGCCAACCCTAATAAAGAATAAAGAAAATGAGCGGGATTTCATAAAATGGTCATGATTGCACTTTTCGAAATCTTAAGTTTTTCCGAGGGCAACACGTGGCAGTATAAAAAACTCTCTAGCATGCACAAGTTCACTCGCGTCCTCGATATAACATCAATGCCGGTCACGACCCCCAATGATGTTGGGAGGGCTAGTTGTATGGGTACTCCCCAAGTTTGGTGTCGGACACATCTCTTGTGGCCGACATGAGCAACCTAGGACGCGACGTCACCGAGAGAATCCAAGTCACTCCTAACATCGAGGTCGGGATGGTGTTAGCGGCCCATGAAGAGGCACAAATAAAGGAATCTTCCCTCCAGTCAGACTCATTATAGTCATACACGTGTCAAAGGATTACGCATCCTGACAAATGAATAATACTACTATAAATAGCCAAATGGTACTATTCTGCAGGGACATTCTCTCACATTCTAAGCACTACTTTCTCTCTCTATCTCTCTCTCTCTCTCTAAAATCCTTATCGGACACTTACTGACTTGAGCGTCGGAGGGGGTTTCCTCACATTCCCCCGAGGGTAGTTTACGTTTGTCTTCCTTGCAGACTTCCAGTCTCGGACGCCCACTTAAATACTGACGGACATCTCTGTGTCCGCTACCGTTTCAACACCGAAACAGAAGTAATATTGTTGTGACTAAGAGAAGGCCAACCAAATGTGGTATATGTGGTAATCTTGGCCATAACAAGAAAAATGCATGAATGCAGAAGCTCCACCACTGCTTCCAGCAAAAAAGGTCTACGAAGACCTGCTAAGAATGACCCTTTCAAATGCAAGAAGAAGCCAACTGTTGACCAAGCAGCAGGAGGGTCTGATATACGAGTAAACAACCACATCAACAACATGATTTGGGGTCGGCTAACATAAATCGCCATAAGAGCTGATGAGTTTTATAATTATATTCTTCTGAATTAGTTGAGAGTTCGTGCCTTTGTACATTATAGTAAAGACTAAAGAGTAAGGCTTCAATCCTAAGAAATTATTGTGAAGAGTAACTTCTTGTAGCTTTTTTTGCTATGGTGTAATTAATCATTTTAGCTACCGCAATGATGATTTTTTCCTGTTTTTCATAAGCACGAGAGAAAGTTACCTTTCAATATGATGCTGCCTTTTCATGGGATCAGATTAGGATAATCAAACTATTTTTTAGCAATACTATATATCCATAAGATGAACCAGAAGAAACAAGCTAGAGGAAAAGTTATCATATAGCGCGTGAAGTAACGCAGGGATAATTTAAGACCAAGCCGACCAACATAGACTGGAAGTGGTAGGAGGACACCCTCATAATTGGATTGAGTACGACAAAGTTCTCACCATAGATGAAGAAATAGTTAGTCCTTTGTTTCTTCTCATGTGTACAAACTGATAAATCATTACAGCTCTCTGTTGGACTGTCGAATCTGGAGTCTGGAATAGCTAAATGAAGTTACAAAAGAAATTGATCAAGTACGATTGATAAGTGAATTTTGTACTAGAAGCCTATCAATAGATAAGTGAAGGCCCTTCTTGAAAGCTTACCGTTTTAGAAAACATCAATTAACACATAAATTATGACAATGCAGTAAACCCAGCATATAACTTAACAATGATACAGATTTCTACTTGAAAGTAAACGATTATCAATGGGGAACCAAAGGACCAACACAAAGTTTATGCAATCAGTGAATCAAGTGACATTGTTTACCTTCAAAACTTGAGAAAGTTCGTTCTTCTGAAGTTGCAATTGTCAAAAAAATTTAACTCTACAAAAAATGCACAGGAGCACATGAAAATGTAACTCTCCAGGAAGGCTCCATTCAATCTGAATGAACTCAAATTTCTGCATTGAAAAGTCTATAGTTTAGGACTTTGAAAATATCAAAAACACATGGTTTCGGGAACAAGCAAAGACGTGAAAAGAAACATTAAAAGTAATCCAAACACAGAAGAACAAAGAATACACTGATAATGGTATCCAACTATCCACTAAGAAGAATACACAACTTCAAACAAAATTAACATGACAGATTTGTTTTGTCATAACTTTTATCATTAATTCATGAAGCCTCCAAGGAATATCCAACTTCTCAAAACCTCTAGTTCTTATACAATGTAGCTCACTGTCTTTCCCACAATTCCACAAACATCATCCTACACAACCATTTGTTTTCTCAAGGCAAGCTTTTGGAAGGAAATGGGGCAAAAGCTTACGGACTGGAGTATTTAACAAATCGAGGTTGGAATGGCTAGTGGCTACTTCATCAGCTGCCCAAGTCAATTATTATAAAATTTGCTAAACAACGCCCTAGAATTTCCTATTAACGCCATAAATACAGTATTTTTATACTGTATTTATATACTTCCAATTCTTTTCTCTCTCCTCCCCTTGACTCACTTCCCTAACCCCTCCTCCTCCAATTTCAAAAGACGACACCACCACCACAACCACCACCATCACCATCTTCTTCTCGACGGCACCACCACCACCACCACCGTACACCGACACACCACCACCACCGTACACCGACAAATCATCACCACCACCCCTTCTCTCCTCCTCTTTTTTTTTTTTTTTTTTTTATTAAAAAAAGGCAAAGCGAGGCAGCGCCCCACCAATGGTGCGTGCGCCTAAATTATTTAGGCGCCTGCATATATTTTTAGAATTTGTACACTAACCTTGCGCCAGAGTTCGTTATTAGCCGAGGTGTTGCCGGAGTTCTTGTTGCCGGAGTTATGTTGGCCGGAGAGAGGGCCCAACTTTGTCGCCGGAGTAATTGCGCCTCACCGGAGTTCATGGTGTCGCCGGAGAAAAATGTGTCTCACCGGAGCCCAACTTTGCCTCACGGAGTTAGGAGAGTGGGAGAGTAGGAGAGTGAGAGAGAGGGAGAGTATCTCAATAGTGATATACATATATACGTATTTATATATGTATATATGGCGTTAGTAAGAATAAAAATGGCGGCATTTAGCAAATGAGATTATCTATCCAGGATTATGAAAGATACAGGTCTACAAGTGGTCAAACGAACATCCAATTCAGCAAGTTTTGTATCGTATATTCTGAGTATGTGTCTTCATAACACACATGGCACCTTTTAAAA
The DNA here is from genome assembly GCA_947646795.1 of Beta lomatogona. Lineage (NCBI taxonomy): Eukaryota > Viridiplantae > Streptophyta > Magnoliopsida > Caryophyllales > Amaranthaceae > Beta > Beta lomatogona. The sequence continues at coordinate 60,438 of CANSNZ010000531.1, read as the reverse complement.
ATCACAAACTTTTTTAGTCATTGCTTACCATTATGCTCATAGTATTTACTCACGCTATCTTAAATGACGAAAACCTATATTCAACTTTAATTCTTTTCCCCCTCTCTATGCTGATATCATACAATTCTGCCTTTTTCAGTTTTCACCGCTATTGACTTTAAGTTATATAGCCCATCGGTAATAAAATTGAGATCAAAATTTAGATGCCATCAAGAAGCAATAGAAGCATGATGTTCTCAAACCGAGATAAAAATGAAGATCTAACTCGGAAATTGTTTTTTTTTTTCCCACAATGCCTATGTCATGCGAAACAGGGGAAAGAAGTCAGAAAAGATGTACACTTTGTTTGGTTATTTTTTAGTAAAGGAAGGGAAAAGAAAGGAAGAGAAAGAAATAGAAAGGAAAATAAGAGAAAAGAAGGTAGTTGTAGTTTCCAGTGTTTGGTATAATTGGTGGATTTGAGATGAATCACATGTTTGGTTGTCATTAGTAAAGGAAAGGAACGAAAGGAAATAAAGAAAACATAGGTAAAAACATTGCCTTTCTTTCCCCGTCAAATTCCTCCGATTTTGGGAGGAAAGAAAAGTAAGGATTTAAGTGTATTCTTTTCCTTCCACTTCCTCTGTTTTCCAATCAAATCCCTCTTATTTTCTTTTACCAAATATGAGAAAGTTTGTTTTCACCTTTCTTTTCCTTTCTTTTCCATCCAAATCCTTCCTACCAAATAAAGCCGTAGGCAAGGTATGTTAAAAATTATGGGCGGAAGTGTTTGATGGGTTTTGAGTAATATAATTGTGGTAAGTGAATATATTGCTTGAATATGAGAGTTGAGGGAGAGAATATAGATTTGAGAAGTTGATTGCTTTTATTGATGACTTGGCTTGACACACATCACGCATGCTTCATTACATATTTATACTTGGGTATATCGGTGGTGTTGCAAACACACCAATATATTTGCATGTTCTAGAGTCTCTAGGCTAATTACTTAAGTGTCTTAGGCTAGATTTTTCTAGGTACTTACTTGTCTAGATATTTCTAGGATATTGTCACCTAGTATTTTCCTAAGATTAATCTAGAATACATAGATATTTAGAATTTTCTAGATTAATTATCTAATACTCCCCCTTAATCTGAAAATTCTCGAACTCCAAGTTGTCTTCTGAACTGGATAAACTTCTCTGTTGGAATTGCTTTAGTGAATATGTCCGCGAGCTGCTCCCCCGTCTTGCAGAATTGTAGCTCGATCTCTTGTTTGTCAACCAACTCTCAGATGAAATGATGTCGTATCTCGATGTGCTTCGTGCGGCTGTGAAAGACTGGATTCTTTGTCATGGGTATTGCAGACATGTTGTCGCAGTAGATAGTTGTTGGTTCTTTTGATGTCTGTTGTAGATCATTGAGAATTCTTCTAAGCCATACTGCTTCACATGCTGCACTTGTTGCTGCTACGTACTCTGCTTCCGCTGATGACAGAGCTGATGTTGCTTGTTTCTTTGATGACCAAGATATGGCCTTGGTTCCCAGCTGGAATAAGTAGCCGCTCGTACTTTTTCGGTCGTCAATACTACCAGCCCAATCGCTGTCTGTGTATCCCGTAAGCTTGTGATTCTCCTCTGTCTCATACATGATTCCATAACTTTTTGTTCCTTTGACATACCTGAGAATCCTTTTTGCTGCTGTGAAGTGAGCTTTACTTGGCTCCCTCATAAACCTGGATACAATGCTAATAGCATGTACTATGTCGGGCCTAGTGTGTGTGAAGGTAGATGAGAGAGCCGACCAAACTTCGATATGTTGATGCATCGACCTTCTCTTTGCCATCGTTCTTAGATAGCATTTCATTAAGTGCCATTGGTGTAGCCAATGGCTTGCATTCAATCATGTTGAACTTCTTAAGTAGGTCGTCTGCATATTTCTCTTGTGAGAGAAATATTCTTCCTAGGCTTTGCTTGACTTGCATGCCAAGGAAGTACTTCATGGCTCCAAGGTCGGTCATTTCATACTCCTTCATCATTGTCTTTTTGAAGTTTTCGATCATCCTTGAATTTGTACCCGTATAGATTAGATCATCTACATAGAGGCATAGGTTGATAAATTCTTTCCCTTGGGCCTTGATATAGAGTGATGGCTCACTTGGGCTTTTTGTAAACCCATTTTGAAGTAGGTAGCCATCTATTTTGCTATTCCAGGCCCTGGGTGCTTGTTTAAGCCCATAAAGAGCTTTACGAAGGCGGTATACTTTGTCTTCTTTGCCTTCGATGAGATATCCTTGCAGTTGCTCAACATATACTTCTTCTTCGAGCTCCCCATTCAGAAATGCTGATTTGACATCTAATTGAAAGACTGGTAATTTAAGTTGAGTAGCAAGAGCAAGGACTGACATGATAGTCTCCGTGCGGACAACGGGAGCATATGTCTCGTTAAAGTCAATCCCTGGTTGTTGGGAGTAACCTTTTGCGACGAGACGAGCCTTGTATTTCTGGATGGAGCCATCTTCGTTATACTTGACCTTGTAAACCCATTTGAGACCGATGACTTCTTTGTCTTCAGGTTTCCCAACAAGCTCCCATGTGTTGTTTTTCTCGATCATCTTGATTTCTTCATTCATGGCCTCGACCCATTTATCTTCTCGTTCTGCTTCTTGAAAACTTTGTGGTTCGCTTGTGAAGAGAGCCATGATAGCTTGATTGCACTAGAAATCCTCCAAGTAGCATGGTGGTCGCCGATCTCTTTGTGAACGTCGCGCTACTGGAGCTGAGCTTTGAGAGCTTGATCCTGATGTTGGACTCACCGATCTCGAGGATGTTGTTGGAGATCTCGGTGATGGTGGACTGGAAGATGGTTGCGTTGTTGGATGAATTGAGCCTTTATCTTCACTTGGGCTTGGTGGAAGAAAAACTCCTTCACGTGGCTGAGATTCATTCTCCATCCACGTCCATTGTGCTCCTTCGTCGAAGATGACATCTCTTGAAATGATTAACTTCTTGGATTCAGGCTGATAGAGATGATACCCTTTAGATTCGTCACTGTATCCAATGAAGATACATTTTTCTCCTTTTCCATCAAGTTTTTCCCGATTTTCTTTCGGGATGTGGGCTTATGCTATGCACCCGAATACTTTGAGGTGCTCCACTCTTGGCTTTCTTTTATGCCAAGCTTCATAGGGTGTCATACCCTTCACTGCTTTCGTGGGAGACCTACTGAGAATATACACTGCTGTACAGACAGCTTCGGCCCCAATATATTTTGGTAAATTCTTAGCTTGCATCATACTACGGGCCATTTTAGCAATCGTTCTATTTTTCCTTTCCGCAACACCATTTTGTTGAGGTGTGCGTCTTACTGTTAATTCTCTTTTAATTCCATGCTCCTTACAAAAGCTGTTGAATTCTTTACTTGTAAATTCTCCCCCACGATCTGTTCTAAGAATTTTTATTGAATGCCCACTTTGTTTTTCAGTGAGGGCTTTAAATTGCATGAAGTGGGAAAATGCTTCTGATTTTTGCTCCAAGATATAAACCCACATCATACGAGTGAAATCATCGACAAATAATAGAAAATATATTTTTCCGTCAAGAGACGGATTTCTAGTAGGGCCCCATATATCTGCGTGAACGAGCTCTAATGGAGCTCTGGCCCTCCAAGAAGAAGTAGGATAAATGGCAATCTATGCATTTTGCCATATATACGGCCCTCACATATTTTCCTTTCATTAGATATAGGTGGAAGCCCAATCACCATTTCCTTTTGTTTTAACAGTTTTAAACTGTTAAAATTTAGATGCCCGAATCTTAAATGCCACAATGTGGAATCATCCACTGTAGAACTTAGGGCAACATTATGCTTCAATTGCATTCTTAATGGGAATATTTTATTAGGAGCCATTTGAGTAGTAGTAATTAATTGCCCTTTTCTCTTATCAAATATGAGGCATTTATTAACATCAAATTTCACCATATAGCCTCTTTGGATTTGTTGGCCTACACTTAACAAATTTTGTGCAAGCCCGAGGACATAGAAAACATCAGAAATAAATTTAGACGAGCCGTTTTTTGTTCTAACGGCTATTGTCCCCTTGCCAGCAACCTCTTGGTTGCTTCCATCACCAAGAGTAATTTGTGTTTTTATGTTTTCGTCCAGAATGACAAATGAATTTTTATTGCCAGTCATGTGGTTTGAACAACTACTATCAATATACCATATATCATTTGACTCTTGGTGAGCATTTAAATAGGTATAAAATAATTGATCTCTGGGCTCATTGTTTTTCGTAAAATTGGCCTCATCCTTTTGCCGGAACCAACAATCTTTTTCAAAATGAGTGTGTTTCTTGCATCTTTTACACTTATACCGGCAATCTTGTGTATTATAGCCATTTTTCTTACATAAATTGTAATAGGAGCCAGATTGGTTATTTTCTCGAGTTCCTTGATTTTTATAACTTCCTCTCCCCCTGCTACGGTTATATGAAGTACCTCATTTACCGTAGCCGTTTTAACTGTTATTTTCTCCATTTTTAGAGAATTTTAATTTTGCTTGAAAAGCTTGTTCTAGTGGCTGCTCTGTAAATCTACGCATTCTATCTTCATGTGCTAGAAGGGATCCCATTAATTCAATTAAACTTAATTTAGATAAATCTTTATTAGACTCCTCTATAGCAGCCACTATATGATCATAATTTTTGGGGAGACTCCTTAATATTTTCCGAACAACTTGGACATCTTCTATTTCATCTCCATTAGTTCGGATTTGATTTATAATATTTGTTACTCGACTAAAAAACTCTTGAATTATTTCATTTTCCGCCATTAATAAATTATCAAAGTCTCTTCATAAAGATTGGAGTTTGAAGAGTATTACCTTTTCGGAGCCCCTATATTTTGTCTCCAGGATACTCCAAGCCTCCTTGGCCGTTGTAGCAGCCATAATAGTAGGGAGGATTGTTTCATCTACTCCCGATAAATTAAGGATAGGGCAAAATTATCCCTTATCCGATTTTGTTTATATTGCTTCCGCCGTGTTTCATCCCAAGTGGCTTCTTGGATCAAATCATTTGGTTGTTCATAACCATTTTGTACTAACTCCCACAAATCTTGTGAGATAAATATGGACTTCATTTGAGTTGACCATTATTGGTGTTTTTCTCCCTTAAATGTGGGTACCCAATTTACCTGGGGGTAGTTAAATGTGTTTGAGGAAGTCATTTTAATTTAAGTGGTTTGATTTTGTTTTAAAAAAAATTGAATATGTGGGGTTTGAAGTTGAGGGATAAATGTATTTAATTGTTGAAGGCTTTTCGACGTTTCATAGCTTCAAAAGAAACGTAATATCCGAGAAAAACATTATAGTTCTAAATAAAAGAAATATCCCAATTATATCATAACATCAATCCAAAAACTACGAGACATGCAAGTCTCCCATTAAAACTTAGATAAAACTAAATGTCCTTGAAAGCTAGCCAAAAGTAGGACTCTATATGGTCCCCATAGAACTCATCTACCAAAAACAATACCAGGAGCTTCTTCTCACTACAAACCCTCACTCTGCTAGCCCAAGCAGTCACAAGTCTAGCATTCATTTCCATCTGCAAGGGTATATATTAAATAATTCCACAGTCAGTGGGGAGTAACTAGCAGTTCTCCCAGAACAAAAGCAATCAAAGCACGATTCAGAAATAGATTACTAAGAAAGGAAATCATGCAATCATTACATCAATAACATGCATCTAAAAAACCATAAAGCTCATAGGTAATACAAGTGATCATCAACAATAAGTAAACAAGATATAGTGAGTGAAACAATTCAAGAATATATATATATATAAATAATAATAAATCAAAACTACAACAAGTTATTGAGTCAGAAACCGAACGCCAGTGAATCGCAATTCACTTCCTAAGGTTTGTCAGATCGCAATCTCCAGGTCAGTCAATGGGCTTACGTTCCTCACTGCCTGTGTCTAAGAATGGCCAAACTCCCGACGCAGGGTAGAACACGCAGAACTCCCTGACCTCTCTTGGACGACAACAATTAACCCAGGTGTACCCCTACTTCGCAAACCAGGTGGTTGGCATGTTCTTCACCGGGGACTACATCTATCCCACCGGATATTCTTATCTCAAAATACAATCATGCATATCATCCAAGTATCATTCATCTAAAATATTCGTCAAAAAGGGATGCACCCTGCCTTATACCCATAATTCATCAAAACAACTTTTCATAATTCCTCAAAATTAATAACTTACAAATTTTCAACAAATGACTCCCACAATAAACACTTGAACATCTCTAAACATCAACAATGATATTAAACTAGTTTTTACAGCACCATCAATTCAATCAAACATACATCACCAATTAACTCCAAAACTTATTCATTAAAAGAGTAGTAACAATTAATCATTTTCTTTCATAAATCAAACATGAACATAAGGATACCCAATAATACATACTGTATCCTACTGAATATCAGCAACCAAGAACATAATAAATTACAAATTATTTTTTATTAACAAGCTCTCAAATAATTTAAAAGAGTATCCACAATTTCACAACAAAAACCCAATAATAATTATTAAACTATAGAGTTCGAGCAGTAAAATCACACAAAATTTATCATATGACCCTAATGGCTCTACTGACATGTTACAATTTTTATTTATAATTTTTGAACTCCAAAAGTATTTTTAAAAGTTAATATACAGATTACTCAATAAAGCCAATATAATAACTAAAAATATAAATAAACGCCCAAAAATTACCAAAAATTTACATAACATAACTCACGGAAATACATATTATACAAATAAATGAATTTTTCGGCCTCCAGAAATAATTTTCGTGATTTATATACTGACAGAAACGAAATTGTAAAAACAGATATATCAATTAAATAAACCAGTACACAGCAGGCAAAAATTATTCTAAGGCATGGAATACATACTACGCATATAACATGATCTAAGAAAAATAATTTCAGAAATTTTAACATTCGTTTAATAATCATTATGCAATTTAGCCAAAAACGCACAAAACACCAATTAAATCAAATAAATACTAAAAATTAGACAAAAATTATTTTCCTCTATACAGTATTCACACAGCATGCATCAAGTATATTCATGTCAAATTTCGTCAATAATTTCATTCAAAAAGTATTTTAAATAATTCCTAGCGTAATAATCTAATACCGAATAATACCCTAATCACTATGGTTCTAAGATAACTACTAGTTACCTGGATCGTCGGAGGCGAGCTGAATACTTCTGGAAAATCCCAATATAGGCGTGTACTCCTCTCCTTCTTCAATTCCCGAGCACCAAGTATAAGAAAAAGGCAAGAAGAACAAGTCACGAACAATTAACATGGAGTAGAAAATGAACAATTTTGAGAGAATGTGGAAGATGATGATGGCCGAAATTCTTGAAGTATGGCAGCAATGGAGTTCTGATTTTTAATCAGAATTTGGAGTGTTAAAGGTTGAAGTAAAGGGGTTTAATTGAGGAGAATGATTAGGGGGTTATGGGGGTTACAAAACCACAAAAGGGTCACAAAAGAAAATAAAAAGAAAAGAAAGAAGAGAAGCTCTTCTTCTCCTTCTCCTTGGCCGGCTGTCCAAGCCCAAATCCCCCAAAAATATTTCGGCCCAAAACAACAAGGATCCATGCTTCAAAAGTCTGTCACGCGATAAATCGATAACTTCCTAAATCGCGCCTAAACTTTGAAAATACTTAATATGAAAATAACTCTAATAAATTATATTATAAATATAAATATAATAAATGCATTAGCACGCCATAAAAATAAAAATAAAAATTCGGCTCCCAAAATTATAAAATAAAAATCATTAATTTAGAGAAAATAATAGTTTTAGAGAAAATTTTTGCGAAAAAAAAAAACTAGGAGCAAAATTATGGGTTGTTACAATAGATTTGAGAAGTTGATTGCTTTTATTGATGACTTGGCTTGACACACATCATGCATGCTTCATTACATATTTATACTTGGGTATGTCGGTGGTGTTGCAAACACACCAATATATTTGCATGTTCTAGAGTACTCTAGGCTAATTACTTAAGTGTCTTAGGCTAGATTTTTCTAGGTACTTACTTGTCTAGATATTTCTAGGATATTGTCACCTAGTATTTTCCTAGGATTATTAATCTAGAATACATAGATATTTAGAATTTTCTAGATTAATTATCTAATAAGGTAAACTTACACATGCTATTTACATACCTTCATCTCTAACTGAGAAACTGCTTTGTGGCACACATGCCGCCATAGATAGCTGGCAGCAACTCTTTGAACAACTGAGATAATGTCAATTCGATGTACCGAACATCGACATTGACCCCTGCTGGTTTTTGCCGAAAATGTTGGAGAACTGCTCGCGCGTATCTCACAATGTCAATAATGCAGCCCTCGTTGTACTTCACTTGTTCGATGATGCCAGAAACATTGGTACTATTGATATCACCGCTGTTGCGTAATACCTGGTCAAAAACAGACCCATCAGGCATTTTTGCAACCCATCCAAACAGTTGGAGATTAGGATGGTCATTAGCGGCATAGAAGTAGGCCTGGTCAATGGAAGATCGCTTGGACAAGTCTAAAACATACCTATTGTGTAGGTTCAAATAGAAAGCAAATGTCTCATGGCTATCCCATAAGGCGGGATAATCTTTGAGAACCAATTTATTCCAGAGAGTAGTCTTAGTAAAAGGGTACTGATGAATCAAATGGAACATGTAATGAACTTCTTCGTCGACAACACCCCTCCAAAAAATTGTTGTAGAAGGTCATTAAACTGGCATACGTCATCACTGAGTAACTCGGCTGATTTCCCTCCAAGATCATCAACTCTGCGTATGTAGAAAAAGAAAAAGTAGAAAAAAAGGAAAAAAAAAAAAATCACTACAATACTGCAAATGCGGCCGAGAATTACGCTTACTCTTGAACCTACAACTCCTTCAATCAAATTCAGTTTCTTATTCAATTCTACCACTTGTTTTCCAATTAAATGTCAAACACTCAAAATTTTTAGGTAATTTCACTCTTTTCTCTGCAATTTTTGTTTTTTATTCGATTTTTTAAGGTTTTGCAAATTCTGAATTTTATTACTTCATTTTTCAACCAAGAACTATTATATAATAATAATAATATCTTGATGTAATATCCATAAAAAGTACATAAAAATATTGTTAAATTAAATTTTCTATAGAAGTTATGTAAAAGCCAACAAAGAAAATTATTCCCGGTCCGGACCGAAAATCAAAACTTCAAAAAATTCGGACCAAACAACTGTTTATTTTTCGGTCTGGACCGAAAAATTAAACATTAAAAATTTTTAGACCTAATTAGGGCCCTAATATGTAGGTTCGCCCTTGGGCCTCCAAAATCTCAGAAACGAGATTGAGTACAAATCTACACTTAGAAAATAAAAACGACGAAGTACATTTTAGGAATAAAATTAATATATCAAAGAAGTGGACAAACATGATTGTCCACCATCTTTGACTTGTTTCCTACCTCTCCTTTTAGTTTTAACCATTGATCTTGCAGAAAAAGTAAAAATATAAATGGAGAAGAAAAGGTAGGGCAGAGGAGTGAGGGAAATAGAAAGAATATAATGAACAATTTGCAAACTTCGTTTAGGAGTTTCTTTCCTACTAGTTGATGTCTTGATGAATGAAGAAGATTGATAAGATGAAGTCTAGGTTTTCCTTTTTTGGGATGCAATTTTGGCAATAAAATTCAACTTGAAATCCTAAATTTTTACTTGTAATTTGCAAATAAGTTGTACCCTCATTGTTTACATATAGCCCCAACTTTTAAGTTTTCTACATGGTAATAATTTATAGGATTTTTTGTTAGAAAGTACGTTATAAATGACGTTTTTTTGTGAACAAGTACCTTATAAAAAAATTGTTGTGAAAAATTACCTTTTACAAGGTTTTTTATAGCGAAGAGTACCTTTTGCCAGAATTGGAGAGTTGATCGAAGATTCCGGCGTTGACTTAGTCACGTGCATGTCACATGTTCATTTAATCCCAGAAAACCCAAAAAAAAATCCTAAAAACCCGAAAAATCCCGCCTCCCAAATTCCCTAAAAAACTGTCTATTACTTTCCATAACATGAGGCAGTTAGGAGATAATTATTGGACGGAATTGAAACATTTAAACCTCTATATACATGTGTAATCTCTAAAAAAGATTCTGAAAATCAAAGATGGATTACACATATCTTTCAATGTTTCACCAATCTGCTCCGGAAAATATGTCATATCCATCAAAATGCCCAAACCATCATAAGGCATTGAATGTCATATCTAGAGATAAGGATGAATTCAGTAAGAACGAATCCACTAAATGGATTTCTTCTATTCAAAAATATTTTGGAAATAATCCTGTCATACAACAGGATTCGGAAATTAAAAGAGAATCTAAGGCCTTCCAAATAGGGTCCAACTTAGATCTCGTAAAAAAATTGATATTACCTAAACTTGAAAGGGATGATCAGGTTACATCTCTTCTGGTTTGCAAGTCATGGGGCAAAGTCATTACAGAAGAGATATGAAAACCTAACGTGCCTTGGAGATATCTAAGAAAGCTCTTTGTCAAAGGAACTACAAAGAAAGTAAAAGTCTATAGACTGGTGGATGGGTTATTATCAAGATATGTGGTGCAATACAAATGTGCGTGTCAGATTTGGTACGATCTGATGGCCTATGATATAAGTCATTGTTGGTTATCACCAAATAATCATACAAGTATACATCTTGAAGAAAATTTCTTAATGGATTTCACAATGGCTAGAAAACACGGTGAAGGAATACATGAAAGATTATTCTTTTCAACTAAATTTAGTCATCCTAAAAGAATGTTCATTGACCACCTTAGAACAATGGAAGAAGTCACATTCATAATATTATTGGATGATATTGGCTATAACCATTGAACGTCCTTCTCTGCTCATAATTTGTGGGTGCTGAGTACATCACTCCACAAATCAGGGGGCAATTTGTTACCACCACTTTTAGATGTCAAGTTACATTTATTATGGTACATTGTATTATACCTCAAAAGGTTTAATTTCGCCTTAACATGAATGCCCAACTAGAGCATAAAGCCTATTTGACGAAGTCAACATAAGTCAAAGTCAACAGAAGAAGACCATCAAGACTATCAAGAGATGAAAGTCAATGGTAGTGAAGGAACGGACAATCAAGGGATAATCGTGGGCAGTTTAACAAGAGACATATGTGGAAGGCTACAGTTATTCAGAGCCAGAAGACGGTTGACATTTGATTCAAATTTGATTCAAATGTTTTCCCTCCAAGCAAACACAGAAGTTACGTACCACGTTTCTCTATAAATAGAGGAATGATCATCAAGCAGAAAACAACGAACAAACACACATCAAATTGCATTACTTCTTTTCTTAGCATAGCCTAGCCTTAGCCTAGCCAACCCCCTTCTGGGGTTATAGTTTAGTTCCTTAGACAATTAGACGTAGAACATGTTCTGGCGACGAGGTCTCTAATTCTCCGATTGAAGCAATGAACCATGGAGGTAACAGCCTTCGTGTCTTCCCTTTAGTTGTCCAACCTGGCTTATCCTTCTATGTGTTGTAAAATCTTTCTCGAAGTTTGTGGCATGTATAGGAATGTTGTGCTTTAATTAATAGATTAATTATTGTTTGCTCTATTTATTGCATTTCGCCTGAATTTATTAGGCGTCGTAGTTTAATCCTAAATTAAATTGCAACAAAGTACGTTAGCAAGGTTTTATCTAATTAAAATTGGTAACCCTCAGGGGCTAAGTCCCCCAAGACATTCAGTATCAAACTATTGGATGTGCATCAACTTGTTTGCAAAGTCAACCAACTGATTTTGCACCAACATATATATATAGTTATCAGATAATAGATCAAGGTTATAAGATAAATTTTTTGTTTTGTTTTAGTTCTTCATTCCAATTCATCATCAGAACCATTTTACTGCCTTGGTGGTTGTGATGGAAGATAATAAGCAAGTAATTGATGTTGGAAATCAGGTGGAAGTATAGTGGGAATTTTTTATTCAACACTTGGTTTTTGGTTAGTTAATTGTTGTTGTTAGGAAGAGAAAGAAATATGGACACTTTATTTTAATTGGATAGTTGACAAATGATATATTTCCTTCATCTTCATTGCGTGCTCCTAACTCAATACATGCTTATATAGGCATTGTATGTCGGTAATCCACCGATTTGCATTTTCATACATATTCCAGAATTTTCTAACTTTGCTTCACATTGTTAATTACACTCGATTTATCTAGATTATTATTTTCCTTGTCTCATCTTTTTCTCCTTCTACTTCTAGATGGTCCTACATATTTCACAATTAGATTTACAATGCATATTATTATCTAGAGTGTACAAGATTTTTGTAAGATTATTTCAACACTCCCCCTAATCTAAAAAATCTTGAACTCCAAAATTTTTCAAAGGAAAAATCTTGTTGTTGCACTTGTCACCAACCTCTAGAGAATATGTGCTTTGAGTTCCCATGTTGGTACTCGTGTTACCAACTTCCATCTTGTCAATATAACTTCTTAATTTTTCTGATCTTCTCGTTGGTACTCTTGTTACCAACTATCTTACTGATGCTCTTGTCACCTGCTTCGCCCAATTTTTTTTTTCTTCTCAAATTTTCTTTTGTTGTTGGTGCTCATGTTACCAATCTTCCCCGCTAATGCTTTTGTCATTGGCAAACTTCAAAATAAAGTTTCTCCTTGATTTTCTTCGCCAATATTGGCAATCTCATTGTTTTTCTTGGACCTGCAATGCTTTCCTAGATGACCAAACCTCTTCCACTCCCAACATTGTGGCTTTCCTTTATGCCAACAGTCTGCAGTATAATGGTTAGTCTTTTTACAAATATTGCAGGATAATTTTTTATTCATACCTTTAGGTGACTTCTCTTTGTCTTCATCCTCAATATCCTTCTTGGATATTTTCTTAAATTTTGCTGCAAGTGCATACCTCTTCATTGATATGTCGGTTTTTCCTTTGTTCATGGGACTCCAAGGATCCTATAAGTTATTCCACTGAATTTTTGATATATCTTTTGTTTCTTCAATAATAGCAACGATGTTATCATATTTATCCGTTAAACATAATAAAATCTTTTTCACAATTTTTTCATCTGAAATTTCTTCTCCATATGATTTCATTTGATTAACTATTTCTATTACTTTTGAAAAATAATCTTTCATTGATTCCCCTTCTTTCATTTTTAAGTTTTCAAAATCTCTCCTTAAAGATTGAAGTTTAATACTTCTCACCTTGTCATCTCCTTGAAACTCTTGTTGCAGGACCTCCCAAGCCTCCTTTGCTGTGTTGGACCTTAATATTCTTGGGAATATTGTATCATTAACCGCGTTTTGTATGAGATACAACGCTTTAGCATCCTTCATTCGATCTTCCTCGAGTTGCTTCTTTTGTGCTGCGGTTAAATTAGTCTCATCCTCATACTCCGTATATCCATTGATAGCATATCTCCATAAACCATATGACCTCAACATTGTCTTCATTTTAATTTTCCAAAAATCATAATTTTCACCCCCAAAAATTGGAATTAGGAAAGTTGGATTGTTGAGTGCCATTATGATCTATGTTGTGTTTGGGTTAAATACGTTTTGGTTAAGTAGTGAGGCTTTGGGAATTTTTGGCTCGGATACCAAATGTTGGAAATCAGGCGGAAGTATAGTGGGAATTTTTTATTCAACACTTGGTTTTTGGTTAGTTAATTGTTGTTGTTGGGAAGAGAGAAATATGGACACTTTTTTTTAATTGGATAGTTGACAAATGATATCTTTCCTTCATCTTCATTGCATGCTCCCAACTCAATACATGCTTATATAGGCATTGTATGTCGGTAATCCACAGACTTGCATTTTCATACATATTCCAGAATTTTCTAACTTTGCCTCACATGTTAATTACACTAGATTTATCTAGATTATTATTTTCCTTGTCTCATATTTTTCTCCTTCTACTTCTAGATGGTCCTACACATTTCACAATTAGATTTACAATGCATATTATTATCTAGAGTGTACAAGATTTTTGTAGATTATTTCAACAGTTGAGGTTATTAATAATCGGAGTGATCATGATAGTATTGAAGGTTATGGGAATTTGGTAGATTATCTGATATGCACTTTTGCGTTTTCTTTTTGTGGTTTTTTATTTGTTTTCTAGATTAATTACTTTGTTTTCATTTCTCTTGTACTCCCTCCGTCCCATAATATAGTACCCATTTCCATTTTGGGAGTCAAACTTTAAAATCTTTGACCAAATATTCTCATTAATGTATACAAAAAAACATACTCATGTGGGGTCTTGTTAGATTCGTCTCAATGTCTACATTTATATTATCAACTTTTTATATTTTTTACTAATACAAAATAGAAGATATTGTAGGTCAAAGGTACGTCTTGGAGACTGTGCAAAAAGAAATGTGAACTATATTATGGGACGGAGGGAGTAGTTGGAAATATTTGTTGGATTCCTCAAAATTAGTAATCATCCCATGGCTTCTGAAAAAGTTATTCGCTGGCCACGAAAACCAATATATTTTCCTTGGAGAACAATAAAGAGTTAAATGATTGCGGGTTGTTTGTAGTAAAAGCGATGGAATTTTATGAAGGCTACGTCGCTACGATGCCAAAACTGATGAATTAAATGACCTGAAGAAGGTTGTTTCTTTTTGTTAGATAATTCACTGTTTTTTATTCTGTTTTTAGGTTAGTTTATTGATTATCTGAATGTTTGTTTTAGGCTGCACGAAGGAAGTTTTATCGCTGTCGGATTGCTTTAGATATTGTTTCCTATGCTGAAAACAAACTGTTCAAGAAGCTTAAAAGGAAGTGCTATGAATGGTCTTCATTGAAGCTGTTTCGGTGTTGAAACGGTGGCGGACACTGAGATGGCCGTCAGTAATTGAGTGGGCGTCCGGAACTGGAAGTCTGCAAGGAAGACAAACGTAAATTATCATCGGGGGGATGCGAGGAAACCCCCTCCGACGCTCTAGTCAGTATATGCCTGATAAGGATTTAGAGAGAGAAAGTAGTGTTTAGAAAAAGTACCTGCACAGTAGTACTATTTGGCTATTTATAGTAGTACTATTCATCTGACAGGATGCGTAATCTTTTAACACGTGTATGACTGTGATGAGTCTGATTGGAGGGAAGATTCCCTTATTTTGTCCTTTACTGTGGCCGCGAGCACCATCTCGGACTATTATTAGAAACGGCTCGAATCCTCTCGGTGAGATCGCGTCTTAAGTTATTTATGTCGGCCACAAGAAGTGTGTCCGATAGCGAACATGGGAGTACCCATACAACTAGTCCCCCGCATCATTGGGGGTCGTGACCGGCATTGATGTTATATTGAGGACGCGAGTGAACTTGTGCATGTTAAAGAATTTTCTCGTGCTGCCACATGTCGCTCTGGGGAGGAATGCCAAAAATTCTTGATCGACATAAGGTTACAAAGAAGTACGAGGAAATGATTGATAAACAAAGGGCTGAGTTGCAAAAGAAAATTGAGAAAGAAGATGCAGCTCGTCGTAAAGAAAGGGAGCTAGAAGAGAAGAAAAGGAGACAAAAAGAAGAGTTACGTTTAAAAGCTGATGAACTACTTGCTAGGCAATTGGAAGAACAATGGAACAAAGAGCTTGAAGAAAACAAAGCAAACCCATAGGAATATTTTAAACAAAACAAAGAGCTTGAAGAAAACAAAACAAAGTAGCATACATAAGTTTACTCCAAAATACATCGAATTTGAAGAACAACGTGCAGTTAAGGTAGTTAAGTGAAAGCTAAGTTTTGTTTGACTAGGAAAATCAGGCACCACTGTTGAAATGCAGCTAGATTATTTTTTCTCCTTTCATTTTCAAAAACCCATTTTTTATACATGACCTCTCTTGCTTTCCTAGACACTATGACAGTCATTTTTGCCCGATATATATTTTGCTTCTCTAGATCAATGTCGATAAATCAGAAAGAAACCAAGTTGCATCTCCATCACTCATCGACATCGACACTGTAGTCATGACAACCTCCATTTAGCCTCCCATAAGTCCCATGTATCCCGATTTCCAAAAAGCTCCATATTTCTATGCAACCACTCTAATGTGGGGTGTTCTAATATTGGGCTTGGGAAAATCTTCTTGTTCCAAAATCTCATCTTCTGGAACTTCACAAATAAAATCCCGCACCTCATCATCCGAAACACGTTTAATCATCTTCTTTATCTTTTCGTGTTGTTTATTACTTTTAGGTTTAGGCTTTTTTTTGTTATCTCTATGCTCCGCGCCTCCGCCATCACCAACGACAACCAGAAATCAATCAAAGAGTTGCAAGTATGAGTTTCTAGAGATACACACCAAATCGAGCTTTTTCTTGAGGAAATGATCCCGCGCCGGGGGAACGAGAGTTTGGATCCTCTGGAAATAACTCTACAATGTAGAGTTTGAATCAGTGGCTGAGAATGCACATACAGAACAAATCAAAGGCTAAGAATTACTTTCCTTTCTCTTTGCATTAATTTTCAATTTCCAAGTTTCCTCTGTTACCTTCGCCATCCCAGTGACCTAGTCCACCATCGTCCTTCAACCTCCCAATTTTTTGACCATTCCACCAAGATCTCTTAGATGGCCAGTGACGGTCGTGAATGGTGGACGGGAAACATAGGGGGATGGGTTTAGGGTTTTTATTGATGAAATCTATGAATTTAAAGATGTCGTCTAGCTACAACAATATGTCGGAATTCTCAAGCCCTTTGCGCAAAAAACGGCGGCAGCATTGTGGCAGGTGGAGTTATGGTGCTGGTGTTGGTTGTGGGGTGGATGAGTGGTTGAGGAGAAAGAAGCGCTGCATAGGTGAGGAAGGACAGAGAGAATTGGTTGTTTTTCTTCTTTGCAACTACTGATTTCTACTGACTCGAGGTTATTTTTACTGATTGAAACTTATTTTTACTAATTAAAACAGGTTTTTACTGAACTGGAATTATTTCTCCTGAATATTATTGTTTAAAGGTGAAAATAATGGGGTCTAACTAGTTCTTTTAATTACTAACCCTAACTTCTTTTTATGATTTGGTCTTATTTTTATTAAACAATATAAGGTGAAGATAACACAACCTCAGTAATTAAACGAATGTCTAAATAAAGCACTGCGTCACGCTACTAGGTGGGCTAATTAATTAATATATAGTATTTTCACAGTTTTTATTAAACTCTTAAATTCATCGGGTCTCCAAAATTTCCAAATTAAACATACTATCAATCTACAAACATAAAAGCAATCATAACTTTTATCCAATATCACAAAATTATAATTCTTAGTAGTATATCATGAGATTCATCTCCAAAAACACTTTAGTTCAAAATCAACATATACTATGTTAAAAAAAAAAAGCTCTCAAGTTGACTTGAATTAGAGGTGACAAAAGAAATTTTCAATAGGTGACAAGAATTTCTAAATTCAATTAGGTTTTGGTAAAACATATGTTCTTTAGTAATTGCAACATGCAGGGGTTACACATTTTTTATGGTGATGACAGAGATAGAGAGAGATGAAAAAAGGGGCCCATGTGATAAGGAGAGAGATAGAGAGAAAACATAGTAAAATGTAGTAATGTTGCAATTAATATGAAACTTCTAAATAAGGAAAATGTTGCAATTATAAAAGAACGGAGGAAGTACTACTTAATCTACTTGAGTTCGAGTTCATGTTAAGTCTAAACGGACTCGAGCCCTTTGGAGTTAATTTAGGTTAGCTAAAAAAACAAATAATAATACACTAAATGAATAGGAAAAAAATAATTTGGGTTATATTAATCAATTAATCAATCAATCAATATATGACATTGAAGTGAATTTAGACATTAAAACATAAAAAAAATGGGCATCATGCGCGGGTAAGAAGCTACTACTCATACACAGTGGCGTAATTGATATTTGTAATTTGGTAATAAAATCTAAATAATTAGAAGAAAAAAAATTGACGTGGACATGTGAGAAATTCACTCCCTTAGTGAATGATTTGAGGTCGACTGGGGGTGGAAAGGGGACGATCGGGTCCACCACGCTCGAAAGGAAGGAGGATGTAATTAAGTATCATGCGAGCGATTCATAATAAGGTGGGAGGTGCAGCGCGCCCGTAGAAGGGTAGCCTTAGCGTTGCATTTTTGCTCTCATAAGGGTGTGAACATTACTTTAAAACCGAAGGAGTCCTCAATGAGCCTTAGGGTGAGCTCATAAGTCATAACCCGTGTGCCTTAAGAAAGGACTTATAACTCCCTGCTTAGTCATACACAAAATTTTGGGTCCGGGAATGAGGGTGATAGGCTGTCATACACCTGTCAAAAATAATTCCTGCAAAACCTTCTAACAATGTAGTAGGGTAAGTAGGGTCGAATCCACAGAGAGATGGTTGTTTTAATCTAGCTTCTAATGCATGGAGAAACTAAACAAATCAGGAATAATGAATTAAAGTTCTAAACTAATCAAACTACGAAAATCAAGCTAAAAAGGATCTAGGGCAATGGTTCACCATGTTCATAACTATAATCTATCAAAATATCATCAATGATTCAATTAATCAGATATCTAGAGCACATGTTAATCCTACGGTCGGGCCTTAACGCTCTCAAATCAACATATGCTAGTACGGTCGCTCAACATAATCAGATTTGCTAATTGTAGGTAAGCCTCTAAAGAGTACTATCTCTCGATCTATGACTCGATATTAGCAATATTTAATCAGACAATTGATCAGATTGCAAGATTAACAATAAAAACACTAATCAATTAGAGATATCAATTGATTAATCAAACCATTAATAAATAGTAATTAATCAAGAATCATAGCATATAAACATGGATTCCCAAACCCTAGAATATAAACTACTCAATCATGAAATAAATAAAGAAATATAAATCTATAAAGAAAAGCATGATCAAAGAAATCAATGAAAGAAAAGAGATGAAAATTATAAACTCATGAATTAATGAAGAAAAGAGAAACTAGGGTTTGCCATGAAAAACTAGAGAGGAAAGGAAGAAGGAAACTAAAGCTAAACCTAAGAATAAAAAATATAACGTCAGAAAAGAGGTCTTAAGAGAGGAGAGAAGTGAAACCTATTTATAGTTTTTACAAAACCGGCTAAAAAAAGCAAATAAACCCGTCTCGAGAAACCGCCCGGTTGACCGGGAGAATTCCGCCCGGTCGGGCGACGGTGATTGAGGAACTACGACTGAACAGCAAATCCCCCTGGTCGGGCGCGCAAGCGATTTTGGCTCCTTTCTCGCCCGGTTGACTGGGCTAACATGCCTTGCATCCTGTGAAAATTTGATTTCGCCCGGTCGAACGGGCGGGAAAACAGCGATTTTGCGTCAACTTGCGAAGGCTGTATCTCTCGAACCAGAAGTCTATTTGGGGCGTGTGACCTATCGTTTGAAAGCCCTTCAAGTCTAGTTTCCAACCCAATTGGAATTTATTGATTCTAAGAAGCACATCAAAAGATATGATCAGAAGAGTATACATGACTCCTTTTTCACATTTCTTCTAATGATTTTCCGATTCGTTTTCGTTCAAACTCGTACTAAGACGTATCCATACTATCCTTATGCATCGTAGCTTATTTCCAAGTGCTCCTAATCCTCAATCTCAGCTAAATATACTCCAAATACGTTCTCATTACCTGAAATTCATCAAAAACAAGAAAAAATACCGAATAGGAGTAGAATAACATAACTTAAGAATATGATGCAATAATGAACCTAAATATGAATCTAAATGCTCTAAAATGCAACCTAAATGCACCTTAAAACTATATATAAATATGATTTATCAAACTCCCCCAAGCTAAACCATTGCTTGTCCCCAAGCAATAAGACATAGACATGGGAAAAGTAAGACAACCTACAATATAGGACTAAAACAGGGCTAAACACTCAACTGAAAACACAAGAGATATAATCACTACACAAACCAAGCATCGAAACAATCTCGAACAAAGCCGCATAGCATGTCATGTATCACAATCAAATCTCCAATCATACCACATACCATCTCTCCTAAGCTGGATTTAACCAAACCTGACAGACCTCACTATAGTCATGTGCGCTCAAATCTCTCATGTGTTTAAAGGATAAATGATGACACTCAACCTAATCAAGTCGACTCAGATAAAGCAAATACTCTTTAACTTTGACTTTTTGACTCACTTAACACTCAACAATACAATACACAATGATCAAGAGGACTTTTAAGGGTTGTAATGGGGCAGAGGTTAAAGGTATGGAATAATTTGGGAATTGTGGTGGAAAAACCAAGAAGGGGAAGCATCATATAACTGAAAACATGACCAAGAAAGATCACAACAACTCCACGCAACAACCAACAATCTCCAAATATAATCAACAACCTTATTCACTCAAGAAATTCAATCATAACCCTTTTTATTTCACTTTATTCACAACTTTTTTTTTTCTTTTTCATTTCATTTTTCACTTTTTTTTCTTTCTCGAACTTACAATTCAATTTCAAAGCTCACTAAACATACTTTTCCATCCTTCTAAACCACAAATAGAGTATTTCAATTCAATTACAAACCAAACCAAAACTAATACTCGCTCCCCCAAGCTAGGCTTAGGACAAATATCAAATGAGGCCAATGACTTCTAATGTAGGTAGCAATCAAACATAGTCAGAAAGGCTCAGCGGGGCTAGAGGAAGGATAATATGAAAACAAGAGTAACTCTGGAGCTAAGATCATGAAATAAAATGCCTCAATCATATCAAAATGTATGCACTATCAAATATCAAAGAGTACCAAGTCAAAATCAAGATCACTGCAACAACTAAGGAACTAATCACACATGAAAGAACATAACTGACACAGATACGTCAGTTTATAGGCACAAAAGCTCACTTACTTTAAGGTGTCTGCACAATAATGTTAAATCGAACCAGAGAGAGATCAATCAATCTTACCACAAACAATCAATTGCGAAACAATCGTGCTATAAAGTATCATGCTCGAGATGAACGACGCTTAGGAAATGTAGTAAAATATCATCAAAGTTCTCAAAGAGTGCCAGCAATAGTCCTATAGATGCAACTAAAATGAGATGAAGTCTAATATGAAATGAAATATGCTAATGCAACTAAGAAAGCAATACAATGTTTTTGGTTACACGTAAACTCCCACTCCTAGTGAGCGGTACAAACCGTGCAACATCCTATGAAAGCAATGAAAAAAACTACTCTAAATGCAACTAACATGCGCTAAGTAATGATGACAAACATCCTCCCCCGAGCTGAATGACACATTGTCCTCAATGTAAACAAAGAGGAATTAAATGAGGGAGAGGTACAACTTACAAAAGGGGTGGGTAATCAAAGGGAGTGTCAAAAAGCATCGACACATCCACCACAATCGATAGTTGTAATGAGGCAATGAACTTAGCCAAAAAAATTGGCTATGCTTGCACCTAGCAAAAGACTTCATCACACATTAGCAAAGTTAGTCAAACCAAAAAAAAATAAAAAAAATAAAAAAAAGTTAAAAATAAAAAATGAACAAAGTCGGATTGCCTCCCGATAAGCGCTGATTTAAGGTCTTGCATGACCTTTTAAGATTAGTAGATCACTCATAATAGTTCAACGCTCTACGAAGCTTATCATATGTTCCTGCAAACATCTCAGAGCATATTATATAAGAGTGGAAAGGAAAAATGAAAAAAATTAGTACTAAAATATTACTAAAACTACCAAAAGAAAAATCAAAGGAAAAATTATATTTACAAGAAGAAGAAAAAGAAAAATCGTTAGTCATTTTACAGGACCCAAAAGAAAGAAAAGAAACCAATTGTACATTATTTACATTATCATGAGAGTCATTCAAAAGGGGAGAAAGAAGAAACGATGGAGGATATAATATAGGAGAAGAAGGAAGAAGGTCAAGTTTTTGAGAGAAATTAACATGAGACTCAAAAACAATAGGTGGTACCGATGAAGACTCATAAATCACCTCACTCTCAATTTGACTTACCTCCAAAGAGGAAACTTCAACCATGGTTTCTTGCTCCTGCAAAACATCCATCATAATAGTCTCTCTCTCAATCTTTTCATCCTCCCAATAGCTCTCATTTATTATCCAACCCTCCTCATCATCATAAATAAACGGTTTGGGGCTAGAATTTTGAGCAGATTGACATTCATATTGGGAAGAGGGGTCAAAACCATTTAATAATGTCACATCACATGAAGAAAAATCATGAGAAGTAGACTGACAATTAGAATAATAAGGGGGTGGTGTCATGTAAGTTTGGGGTGAAAGAGCATATGAAGACATCTCCCACTCGTAAGTATCCCTAGCCAACCACACAATTAAATCCCAACAATAATTAGGTGCTTGGAATAGAAATCCTCCATTGCACATAGATTCTACCACCATCCTAGTTTCTTCATTTTACCCCTCATAAACCACTAGTCACATATCCCACAGTTCAATTCCATGATTAGGACCAATATAATCACCAAGCCTATGATAGTATTTCCAAAACGCTTCATTCTCATACTGAGGAAAAGAAAAAATTGCTCTAGAATTACTAGCATGTTCATGGGGTTCACAAAACATATGAGGTAATTCAGGAGAACTCATGCAAAAATTGGGAGGATTTTGATATGATGCATCAAAACTGTAAACATGAGAATCCCAAGACTTATTACTATGTTGCCTAGCAAAAGAATTATCCCCATCATCAAAATAGCATGACTCCATGAGACAGAAAAGTTATTAAAAAAAATAAAAAAAATATTCACAAAAGGGGAAAAAAAATTATATATATATATATACAGTTTAGTCTCACCAAATAATAAAAACAAAATAAAACTATACCGTCTCCCCGGCAACGGCGCCAAAATTTGATAGGCTGTCGTACACCTGTCAAAAATAATTCCTGCAAAACCTTCTAACAATGTAGTAGGGTAAGTAGGGTCGAATCCACAGAGAGATGGTTGTTTTAATCTAGCTTCTAATGCATGGAGAAACTAAACAAGATCATGAATAATGATCTAAAGTTCTAAACTAATCAAACTACGAAAATCAAGCTAAAAAGGATCTAGGGCAATGGTTCACCATGTTCATAACTATAATCTATCAAAATATCATCAATGATTCAATTAATCAGATATCTAGAGCACATGTTAATCCTACGGTCGGGCCTTAACGCTCTCAAATCAACATATGCTAGTACGGTCGCTCAACATAATCAGATTTGCTAATTGTAGGTAAGCCTCTAAAGAGTACTATCTCTCGATCTATGACTCGATATTAGCAATATTTAATCAGACAATTGATCAGATTGCAAGATTAACAATAAAAACACTAATCAATTAGAGATATCAATTGATTAATCAAACCATTAATAAATATTAATCAAGAATTATAGCATATAAACATGGATTCCCAAACCCTAGAATATAAACTACTCAATCATGAAATAAATAAAAAAATATAAATCTACAAAGAAAAGCATGATCAAAGAAATCAATGAAAGAAAAGAGATGAAAATTATAAACTCATGAATTAATGAAAAAAAGAGAAACTAGGGTTTGCCATGAAAAACAAGAGAGGAAAGGAAGAAGGAAACTAAAGCTAAACCTAAGAATACAAAATATAACGTCAGAAAAGAGGTCTTAAGAGAAGAGAGAAGTGAAACCTATTTATAGTTTTTACAGAACCGGCTAAAAAAAGCAAATAAACCCGTCTCGAGAAACCGCCCGGTCGGGGGACGATGATTGAGGAACTACGACTGAACAGCAAATCCGCCCGTTCAACCGGGTGAGCCCGCCCGGTCGGGCGCGCAAGCGATTTTGGCTCCTTTCTCGCCCGGTTGACCGGGCTAACATGCCTTGCATCCTGTGAAAATTTCATTTCGCCCGGTCGGGCGGGAAAACAGCGATTTTGCGTCAACTTACGAAGGCTGTATCTCTCGAACCAGAAGTCCATTTGGGGCGTGTCACCTATCGTTGGAATGCCCTTCAAGTCTAGTTTCCAACCCAATTGGAATTTCTTGATTCTAAGAATCACATCAAAATTTATGATCAGAAGAGTATACATGACTCCTTTTTCACATTTCTTCTAATGATTTTCCGCTTCATTTTCGCTCAAACTCGTACTAAGACGTATCCATACTATCCTTATGCATCGTAGCTTATTTCCAAGTGCTCCTAATCCTCAAGCTCGGCTAAATATACTCCAAATACGTTCTCATTACCTGAAATTCATCAAAAATAAGAAAACATACCGAATAGGAGTAGAATAACATAACTTAAGAATATGATGCAATAATGAACCTAAATATGAATCTAAAAGCTCTAAAATGCAACCTAAATGCACCTTAAAACTATATATAAATATGATTTATCAGAAGGCACGAATAAGGTTATAAACCTGAAATCCGCCTGTCATTGCGGCCTTTATTTCGAAGTGATATTGGCTTTATAATTTTTCTAATCAACCATGTACATCAATACATGTTTTGCAATCGAGATAGCGAAAGCGATAAAGTTACTAGGCAGTTTGATTAAGCACATAATTTACTAAGATGACCACTTGTTAACGTCATCATGTTTAAGGAGCCTAAGTCAGAATTTTCCAAGATTTGTCTTCTTTAGGCATAATTCACATCATAGCAGGTCTTATTTAAGAGCAATAAATAAATGGTGAAAAAGCATGAATAAATGCATACACAAGCAACATTATAAGGAGCATAAATAATAAAGATTATATAAAGTGCATAAATAAATGAGAAATAATATCAATAATAAAATTAAAGTGCATAAAAATAAGTATATAAATATAGAGCAGGAAATATAAATAAATTAAGTGCATAAAAAGTAAATTAATAAATAAAATGAATACAAGTCAATAAAGAAATAAAATATTAAAAATAAGGAATAGAAGAAAAGTGCACAAATAAGGTAAATTGCAAAGTAAAAGTGCATCAACTGAATTTACTACAGAGTGATCACTTCATTATAAATTTATTTCAAGGAACCTCAGAATTACATAATTAAAATTTTTATAAAAACTTAATATTACAAAACTTAGATGAATTGCTGAACTTAACATCATCTCAAATAGATATGTTTGTATGTACTTCCTCCGTTTCTTTTTACTTGCATCACTTTCCTTTTAGGGAAATGTCACAATACTTGCAACCAAGTCTAAAATGGAAAATTTTCTATAACAAGATGTCACATTTACCCTTACTTAGTTAGCTAACTCAACATCTAATCATCCATAACCCATCCCCTCATTACTTCTCACTCTCTCTCCTCACCCCCTCTAAACCCCTGCCAACTCCCAACCCAACCTGAACCACCACCATCACCACCACTCCCCCCACCGACACCCTCCACCACCACCCCTAGTTTTCCAGCAACTTTCTCCGTCATTTTTCCGGCCCGCTCTTTTCCGACGAAGAGTTCCCATCTTCTCCACTCTCTCCTTCAACTTAATGGCCCTTTCTTTCCACTCTTCTATGATGGTTGTCATGGCGGATGGGCATGAAAATTCCAGATCTGCAAAGCTCATGGTCGAATTCGACCATTTCAAGTCCCTAGACCCTGACAATAGAGGTTGGGATAGCGGTGGTATTGTGAAGAAAGAAAAAAAAAACAACTGGTTGGGCCGGTGGTTCGACTAGTGAGCTCTTGGCAGTGGTGACGGAGGATTGGCTCGTGATTGTGTTGGTAATCTATCAAGGCTTGGGTGGCGGAGTGACGGTGGTGGCGACGTGGCTGTGCTTTGTTGGTGGTGGTACAACTAGAAGGTGGTGATGGACATGGTAGTATGATAGGGAAGAAGGAAGGTGGGTGGGAGGGGATCATTAGTTTTGTTAATTATTGTATTTGGTAGATTAGCTTTGCTGATTAAATGGGTCAAATGTCCTTTTCAATACTCTCTCTCTTGTTTCTTAAATACCGTGCAAACCTCTTGGTTGCAAGTATAAAGAAACGGAGGAAGAATATATTAATGAAAATACTCAGTCTAAAGTTTTAAATTTTGACTATAAAAAAAGAAACAACACTCTATTATGAGACTAAGGGAGTACAAATTCTTTAGTTCCCAATTATTTGAATCTTTCGCATGTAAGCTAATTATGAGGGATTAGTCAAACAGTTAGAAATAGAGAGAATACAATCATTGTACCGTAAAAAAAAAGTACAATCATTGTATCGAACAAAAAAATTACAATAATAATAAGAAAGATACAAACTCCAGACATTCTAAAATACTATTAATTTTTTCACGCACATAGCCACCAAAACCATTGGCTTGCACCAACCTGTCAGGGTTTTAAGACATACAAGCGAGTTCATCCCAAATTCCGAAAATATTAATATATGCACGCAGATACGCAGACCACTAACTTACGCTAAGCCCTTTAATTCGTTTACATAGACGGAACACTAACTTACACTAAGTTCGACCACGCCTCCGGTTCTTGCCAACGCCGCCTCATAGGTCTTTAAAAGCTCATCCTTCCTTGAAAGCTCAGCCGCAAGCCTTCTATTTTCTTCTTCTCGAACTGCAATTGATCTAAGCAATCTCAATTCTGGCAAAAACCGAGATTGAAGTGGTCTAAAGGAGAGACCACATGAAGTACAAAAAGCCCTGTTCTTTTCAACTTTAAGAATTATAATTAAGTTCAGTTCACTTCAGGTCCATTTCAAGGTTTAGTTCAGTTCCGACAAACTATTCAAAACATTTTCAATTATCAACACTTCCATTATCATCTTTATTATTATTCTTAATTTAATATATTTATAAGGGAAATACCCAATGGTGACCTCGAACTTTTCGAGTTTCCCATTGGTGACCCTCAGTTTTTTTATTTCCATTGGTAACCCTCAATTATTGTTCTAGTTCCAAATCTGACCTTAAAAAACAAAAAATCATTAATTCCATTAACTTTCCGTTAGAACTAATGTCTTTGCACACAAACCAAGGTACTAATAGTCATTTTTTGTCAATTTTAACCCTGAACGGCCAAAATGACACTTAATTACTTAGCCGACCAATTTTTAGGCTTGAAACCAATTTAGACTTTAAATTTGACCCTTAAGGGCTAAAATGAGTCCCAAAACTTTAATCGAGTAATATTTGCGGCATGTAAACCTAGACAAATTTCAAGCACGCAAACCGAGACATTTATTGTAATTAAAAGTTAACAAAACTAACGGTTTTTTACTCTATAAGGTCACATTGGAGAATAAAACAATAAATGAGGGTTACCAGTGGGAATACAAAAAACTTTGGGCCACCAATGGGAAACTCGAAAAGTTCGAGGTCACCATTGGGAATTATTAATACTTTTATTTGAAATGTTTTTTAAATTTTTTAACTATTTAAATAAGTTACTATTGATGTTACTGTTATTATTATTATTTATTTATTTATTTATTTATTATCGTTTTGCTCAATAGACGTTATTATACTCACTATTATACTCATTATTATAAACACTATTAATAAAATAATTACTCATTAACATTATTATCTATAAGTTCAGATCAATTAATATAAGTTATTATAAGTTCATATAAGCTCATAATGGTTTAGATTAGTTCAGATAAGTTGGCATAACTTCAAATAAGTTCAAATATGTTTACATAAGCTCTAATAAGTTCAAAAAATTTCAGATAAGTTTAGATACGTTTCCAAAAATTCAAAAGTTCAGAAAAATTAAGATAATATAATACTCCCTCTGTTCCTTTACGTTGTTCATGTTTTGACTTTCCGTGCTTGTCAATGCGGTTCTTTGACTTTAAATATCTTTCATTATATATTTATATAAAATTCAAATAATTGAATATTAATAAAGTATTAGATGAGACGAATCAAACAAGACCCCACATGACTATAATATTTCTTAGGCAAAATTGACCTGAACACCCTGAACTATAGCACGGGTGCACCAAACAGCCCCAACTACAACTTATAGCCAGAACACCCAGAAGCACGGACCTGGGTGCAGTCTGTACCATAAATGAAGTCGGTGATCGAAATTCTCAACGGCTGTAAGTCGAGTGCTAGATATTAGGCAGCCATAGAAGCGTTTTCCTTGATTGTAGTTGAACTTCCAAGTAGTTTGGACTACTACAGGCAATCGATGTCGACAGTAAACCCTACCATTACCTAAATGTGTATTTGAATTCTTCTTGAAACTTAAAGATGAAGCTGAGCTCATTGTTGTTATGCGAATTTCACTCTTTCAGAATTTAGGGTTCATTTGGGAAGAAAGAAAGCATTTGGGGAAGTAAGAGGGAATTTGGGGAAGAAAGTCTTTTTGTTCAGCTAAGGAAGGAGAAAATGAAGGCACGCGCTTTTTTTTTGTTTAAGTAAAAAAATTAGGGTTAAAAAAGCAGAAAATAAGAAAGGGGAGAGAATCCGGTGAGAATTCTAGGCATCGACCTCATTTATGGTACGGACTGCACCCAGGTCCGTACTTTAGGGTATACGTGTTCTGGCAATAAGCCGTAGTTGAAGCTGTTTGGTGCACCCGCGCTATAGTTCAGGGTGTTGAGGCCAATTTTGCCTATTTCTTATATATTGAGAAGACAGACAATTTTATGTAACTTTAAATAGTGTCAAGATTCCAAGTAGGTACATTAATATGGGAGTATAAGTTTACTTAAGTTCTGATAAATTCATAAAAGTTTTGATAAGTTCAAATAAGTAAATATAAGTCGTGAAATTTTTAAATTCTGATAATATAATGTAAGTTTAGAAAAGTTAATTTAGGTTCAAATAAGTTCAAGAAAATTTAGATAAGTTCAAAAAAGTTGCGATAAGTTTTAGAATTGTTGAAATAATTATTATAAATAAAAAAACACTTATTATAAAAATAATTATTACTATTATTATTTTAGTATTATTGATATTATTATTATTAATGAATATAATTATCATTAATAATACTAATATTACTACTATTATTTTATTATAATTAATATAAAATAATCATTATATATGATAATAATAATAATTATTATTGTTATCTTCGTATTATTTGTATAATTATTAGAATGAAGATCTCTAAACAACGGAGGGAATATTACTCAATTCATGAAATATAATTTCACTTCACTTCAATTCAGTTTACTCCCGTTTAAAAGAACAGGGCCTAAGAAATTTAACCTTTTAAAATAACATTCTAAAAACTCACACTTTGTCCATACTCAATATTATCAAAGCTCAAAAAGGTTTCAGTCTTACCTGCTAAAAGCTTCATCAGGTTGCCATTCCCAGTCTCCCTATTCACAGCATCCTTCCTCTCTGCTTCCACCTCCGAACTCTGGTCCAGCACATTAGCTTTCATTTGGAGGAGCTCACTTCCTTTATGACTTAAGAGCTTGCTTTCCTGCAGCTTCTTGCCCAGCGGAGCTTTGATCCACGCTACATGTATAAACATAAAAACCATAAATCCAGCACATGACTTTATACGCACACCATCCTAAGGACGTCTTCTAAAATAGGTATCTGACCCATGTTGCAATATCAGTATTTAGTAACTGGCATTTTATCATCACCCATCAATGCCATTATTCAACAGGACAAACATCTAGATGCAGCTAGATGACAACAAACTAACAGAGGCATATGGTCAGCAAAGACTAGAAGCAGGGAGAGCACACCACATAGATATGTTTAACACAAAAAACATTATCCGAAAACTTACAGAGAATCTCATCCTATTCTTTTTTATAGTACAAGACAATTAAAACAAATCAAGTTATATAACTACCTATACGCAAATTAATCAGCATATGCCATATGGCCTTTGTAGAATCTAAAAGACCCTGTGTATCCTAATTCCTAACCCATCCCCATGACTCAAGATGGATATTGGATATCCTGCATGAAACTAATAGAGAAAAAGAAAAACTTTCCAGCTCCAAGTTCTATATAGGCAGCCCTTTAACAAATAAAATAAAGCATTTTGATTAGTATTTGAATTAAAAAAAGTATAACCCTGTGCCTCTCACGGGCTTTAATACTAGTATACCAAAAAAAAAAAGGGAC
The DNA here is from genome assembly GCA_947646795.1 of Beta lomatogona. Classification (NCBI taxonomy): domain Eukaryota; kingdom Viridiplantae; phylum Streptophyta; class Magnoliopsida; order Caryophyllales; family Amaranthaceae; genus Beta; species Beta lomatogona. Next base: position 30,273 of record CANSNZ010000531.1, on the reverse strand, counting down.
ATAATAGGCTATAGGCTAGAAAAGGCAGGACGATAAGTCTTCGAAGAGAAGAATGCAAATGTCTATGTAATATAACATTCCTAATATTGTAATCCACGACGAAATGAAGTATACGAGACTCAGCTAAAAATTTATAAGACTTGCAGATATATAATAGTCAAAACACATACTTCCTCCATTTCTTTTCAAGTGCAAATTTGCAACACTCCCCATTTTGGGAAATGTCATATTAACTGCAACATTACTATTTTTGGTATCCTTACCCCACTTTTCCACTCACTTTACCTCCCCTCTCCTCCCATAGTACAAGTATTTGGATCTTGCGGATGCGTTTCTAGCAGCTCAGAAACAACATAATATGTATATGGTCTAGCCACCTAAAAAGAGAAGTACCCTGAGAAGGATGGTTAGGTTGATCATTGGAGAACTTGTCCACATCTCACACTTCAGGCCAAAACAGATAGAGACATCATTTACGGAAGAATTTGAGAGGGCTCAATGACAGCAGCAAAACATCAACCACGATACACTATGCTCCTTCTGCACCTTTAGAACCGCAGCAAGACAACAAAACCTTAACTGGCTGAAATTCTGAAAATGACAACCTCAACAAGAAACACTCTTAAAGTCATGCAAGATGTGGTAGCACTCAGCCTTCACAAGCGCACTTTTGAAGTTGGACCTTAACACAAAAGCTATGCGTATCAGCTTGGCAGTTGACCCACAATGTGTACTGTTTGGGCTCATTTAATCAGCAACCCAATAAAGAAGCATGGGCCCGCTAAAGCATGGGACAGGTGGCAACCGTGGGTCCCACTTGAAAGTTGACCTAATCACCAGTATTTGGGAACCTCCCAAAGGTGAAGCAATCATTGCCTGAAAAGGTAACATGCCCATTGCTACCAAAAAGGCCCATCTGAATAATGTTTCCAGTCTGGGAAATCCCCAACACTATAAAAACCAACTGCCTCATCAATGAACAGGTATTCAATTCTCACCTAACAAACTAGAGCACCTCTCTCTAGACTTCACTTCTCTCTCTACCTCAATCACATCTGACTTGAGCGTCGGAGGGGCGATCCCGGAATCACCCCCGGGGTAGTCTAACCTTGTTTTGCAGGATTCCGGCGTACGGATATCGGAGCTCAGGCGATCGCTCTTGGGGCCCACATCACATATCTCAACCAATCACAACCCTTAATTTCTGGACAGAAACATGTACCTTTAACAATCCTAGCAAGGCCACCAATATGCCAAACAACTATCCTGAGTTCCTCCTGAGAAAAGGGGATTACATAGAGAGAACCAGTCTTCTCATTTTCCAGAAAAAACTATCCATAACCTTCTGCGCCTATTTCTACAGAGTCGATAAATGTGCTCAAAAAATACGCAGTTGGAATCATACAAGAAAATTGATGGTGGACCACCATGTCAGGTATATGCATATGCATGTCTCCTTACTCTCGACCTTAATTAATCTCAACTTGATTATGCTTCAGGATTCTCAGGAATGAACAGGTTTAACAAAAGTGCTTGGAGTAGGGTTTAATGTTAAATGGTCCTAGCTTTTTTTTAACATATCTTGTTTTGGAGAACGTGAGGAATGTCGTGTTATTCAACAAAAGCCGAACATTTTGTTAAGTGTTGGCTTCCCGTCTTTAGATGGGCATCAAGTAGATGTTGTCACTTATATTTTACAGTAGGTTGTGTCCGTGAAGATGCACTCTGAAATTGCATGCTCTGAAGATTGGAATGGACACTGCATCCAACAAGAAAACTGTCTGATGCCGAGAGTATCTCAAACAGTTGCGGGTAATGCTGCCAATGAGACTGAGGTATTCTATTTTTATTGTTGGTATAAAATTTTAAGTGAGGCATCACTCAGGTCATTGTAAGATGATTGAGTAGATGACTGTAGCTTTCATTTTTTGGGTTAAATGGAGCGACCTATAGGGGATAGAAGAACAAACAACTGAACAATAGAGTGCCTTAGGTAACCTTCATAGCAAAGATCACGCTGTATTGGAACAACAAATCTAACAATGGCTATGCCAATGCATTTGTGGTAATTTTGAATTCCTGACTGCTCATTTTATGGGATAAGCGCTAGATTGTTATTAATAACACCAAATGCAAAAGATAATTTATTGCTCCTGTTTGAGATAATTAAGAAGATTGTTTTGGGAAGTCACACAGGAGGTGTATGGGTATAACCCAAGTAGGTTGGCGGATCCCAGCAATGGATCCGCGAACGCCTTATCGGATGTGAATACTTTATATGTCGCCCACAGCTCTATCAAGTCAGTACATCAACATGGTCCGACAACGTTGGCGGTCGCCCAATAGGACAAAATAAGGGAATCTTCCCAGTTTTCATATGCATCGCAACCGTACACGTGTAAAAGGATTACGCACCCTGTCAGGTGAATAGTACTTCTATAAATAGCCAAATAGTACTAGTCTGCAGATACATTCTCTCACACTCAAAATTCTTATCTTTCTCTCTCTATTCTCTCTCTCTAAATCCTATTTGGACACGTGCTGACTTGAGCGTCGGAGGGGGTTTCCTCGCATCCCCCCCGAGGGTAGTTCACGTTTGCTTCTTGTGCAGCTATTCACCAGTGGACGCTAACTCTAATCTTTGGCGGGCTTATCTCAAGACCGCCAACCGTTTCACCACCGAAATAGGAGGGATGGGAGAATGTACTAGTGGGAAAGAAGAGGATTCAAAAAGGCCATGGTAGCGTTGGCCACATGCTATGGATGTCTTTGCTGGCCAGAGAATTGAGGGGCCAAGGTCGACCAATGGCCATGGGTAAAGAAGAAGAAATTGAAAATCCTTAAAATAATAATGGTAATAAACTAATACTTCCTCTGTTTCGTTTTCAATGCAGTCTTTTTAGGTCAATCTTGTCCTTTCTTGTGTTAGCCTTCCGATGTGGATATTCCCATTGCACCTGGCAAATCTCAACTTAGGCGTGCTGTTTAATATCCTCGAAGTCAAAGTCCATTCAAGTTTCATAACGAATGAATATCCCTGAACTTGTCCAATTTCCCAAAAGTTTATAAAATGGCCCAAACTGTAAACTAGGACATAACCAACTCACCTCAACAGAATTTTAAGTCAGTCCACATCCCTTGTTCACTCTCTTTAAATCACACAAAGGCATGCCTGGTCAAAACGTAGATAAGGGTGATCATAGCCAAATAAGTATCACAATCTCTTCTCCCTATCCAAAAGGCAAACAGAGATATCACAATCACAGATACACTAGTAAGTTCGAGTCGGTGTGGCTAGCATCATCCCATAAATCACAAGGGATACATAACCATACTAAGAATCTAGAATCCTCAGATCCCCAAATAAAAGCCATTAAACAAAACACAATATAATGAATCTGAGCTTAGTTCCTCAAAAGACAGCCCGAACAAAAAGTGAAAAGATCATCCAAAATCAACAATCCTTTTTGTCCCAAACACGGTCTCACATACAAAGCCACCCTCCAATCCCCAAAAAAAAATAACCCCCTCGTCCCTTATTTACCCACCATCGTAATTCGTAATCTCCAGCCTCTTAAGCCAGTATGAAAAGACCATCATTTGGCCACCACCTAGTACAATCTTCCTCTTCCTTTTCCTTGAGAATAAGATCGTGGGAACAATCCATAAAGCTACAGTGATGGTCTATATAGCTAGTAGGCTCCCAAATGTTGAGCTTAAAAATAAGTATATGGTGCACCGTACAGTAGCAGCGCTCATCTCACACAAGGGGATGGGAGGATCCGGGAGGATTTGCCACTTGTCGGAAATAGGATCATAGCGCTCGAAAACGCTGGTACCTTCACACCCTGACAAACCAAGGGCGTAGATCATGCCGTCCGCAACCACAACGCAGGGAAACTGCTTGCCGGTGTGCATGGGAGCCACCTACCTAATTCCTAGATTCGGTTGCTCGGTGTCGAAAACTTGGACCTCAACAAAATTCCTTTTTGGCTCCCTTAATTCTTCATTGGACCCGCCAAACAAGTATATCTTAGCCCCCAGGTTCACCAACGCCGGCTGCATCAGGAACCTGTCCTTCTCTCGAAGGGTTAACACCGGCGATATTTCCCTTTCTAAATCAACCGTCGGTTGAAGCAGGTATACTGAATGTCCCATCTCCGGACATCCGTGCTCCACCAACAAGCATATCGCTGGTTTTCCCTTATTCTTCTTCTTTTTTCCTCTACTCAATTTTTTGCTTTCTTTCATCTTTACCACGAGGATGAATACAGAACGCAAATTCGAAGAAACTTTTCAAGTACGTGCGATGGCGGCGGAGTTCTTGCTTGTAGAATTGTGATGACGGCCGTAGAGGTAGGATGGCTCGTCAAAGAGGAGAATTGAGTAGCCTTTTGTTTTGTTGCATTGAGTGATATAAAAAAAAACAAGTATATCTTTACCCTTTTTCTTCTATATTTTTTGGCGTCCTACCTCTACTGACATACGTATAATAGAGGAACACACGTTATTGTTGATTGAACATTTGCAATTTCGAAATGAACATTTATGAAATTTTAGTGTAATATAACATTCTTTCTGTTGAATGAATAATTGCAATTTTGGATTGAACAATTGCATCTAGCTTCTCTAGGGCTAAAATACCTTGCGGAAAAGAGTTTACATACACTTCTTCCACCCTATTAGAAGAGTGGAGACGAGCACTTAAATGAGCCACTTTATTCCCTTCCCATTTAACATGTGAAATAGAGAAATTAACTAAGCTATCACCAAGCAAACAAATGTCTTCAACCATAAGATCTACAGGGGAACGATCGAAATTCCTTAAGAATATTGCTTTGGAGAGATTATTCGCATCACATTCAAGTTCAAGGGAATTGAATCAATGTCCTCGAGCAACTTGCATGCCATACTTAGCTGCCCTGGCTTCCGCAAGCGCCACAGACCAGCGCGCACGGAACTTCTTCACAACCACCAACACAACAGACCCACCGTCATCCCTAACAACAACACCCACACCAATTTCATCTTCCCCCAACATAGCAGCGTCTGTATTTAGTTTGTGCCAACCACCTGCAGGTGTAACCTAGCTAGCCCTCGACGGAAAAGGTTTAGCAACAGCAACCCGAAGAACCGACGCTGCATAATTTTTGTATTCATTCACAAGCTTCAAAAACCCGACAGCTCCTACTTCAATGTTATTCCAAGGATCATCAAAAACCACTGAGTTGCGATATGACCAAGCAGCCCATGCGAGTGCCAAGAAGGAAAGCAAATCATTGTTTTCAAGCTTTGAACAAATCCAGACAAAAAACTCCATAAAAGAAGAAATGGGTCCATCCCCCACATATTGAGAAAAAGGAGAGTTATTCCAAATCGGCGCAACAAGCGAGCATTGAAAAATAGCATGAACAACATATTTGTGCTCACCATTACAATGATTACACGCCCCATCCCAAGCTTTTATTGCCGTCTTACCTGTTAAAAAGCTAGATTCTAAAAAATACAAAATCAAAGCCTGGAGCAATATTGGGGAAGATATTTTGTTAAAATAAAATAAAAAATCTACCATCTAAACAAACTAACGCATCATGTGGATGGAACTTTTCAAATCTATCACCTAAAATAACTAACTCATGTGGAAGGATTTTTCATAGATAAATATATATACATATATACATATATATATATATATATATATATATATATATATATACACTATTTTCTAACAGTGTGTTTGGTAGGGAGGAATTGGATGGAAAAGAAAGGAAACGGAAAGAAAAAAGAGACTTTTCTATGTTTGGTAAAAATAATAATAAGGGATTTAATTGGAAAGGAAAGGAAGTGAGAGGAAAGAAAACCTCATAAATCTCCCCTTCCCTTTCCTCCCAAAATTGGAGGAATTTGGGAGGAAAGACATTATTAACCAAAACTGATTTATCTTTTTCCAAATTTTACCTCCTCCATCACGTTATTTTTTTCCCTCCCACCTATAATTCTTCCTCCAAAAATTACACTGTATATAATAACCCTTTCTCTTCTCTCAACTCACATTCATCCATAGTCATGCTGCTCCCACCTATACTTCATGATTTCAAGCCATATATCTTGGTTTACTCCAAAACAATGCTAAAATAGTGTGCTAAAGTAACTGGTAATTGTGCTTCTCTAAAAAAAGTAACTAGTAATTGTTTGGTTTACTCCCAAGTTTTCTCAAGTATGAGATACATTTTGACAGCATAAGAAAAAATAACTATAGTACATTTCTTCATCTGTTTCTTGGAGCTCAATCGAAAAGAAAAACACTTCTGCTATTGATTGATTTAGTCGGTCGAGGTCATAGAATTAAGGGATTTGTCCCCGCAATCGAAGGTCATAAGAAAGGTTTAGGATCCCAGATGAGTTGTTGCAAGCTGTTATATACTGGGATCACTAGTTACATAAATAAGTCATAATGTCAATTATCTTCCTTTTCTTTTCTTTTCTTTTCTTTTTTTCAACATTAGATTTATTTCCCTTCCTTCTTATTAACCAAACATTAGAAAGTTTAGTTTTTTTCGTTTCCCTTCCTTTCCCATCTCTTCTCTTCCCTCTCCTTCCCTTCCTTTACAAAAAAAAAATACCAAACACACTGTAAATCATAACAAAATAAAATACATATGCAAAGAACATGAAAGAATCAACTAAAGAGCACCATTTTGATAATAAAAGACGTGCATATAATACTAGAGTAACAAAAAACTAGAAAGTGTTAAAAAATGAATAAAAACATAAAAAGAACATGACATATTAGAACAAAGAATACCATATTGATTATAAAAGAACACGTACTTATGATAGTTGAGAAACACAAATCCATAAAAAATAATAATAATGAATAAAAACATAAAATTAAAATACATAATTTTATACTATTAGACGTATTATTTGATTGTGAATTATGTGTTCCCTTGACCTTAAAAATACATAATCTTTATTTTAAATGTACCTTCTTCTCAAGGCCCATGTTCTTTTATAAATTAGATATGTTCTTTTTACAGAGAAAGTATGTTTTTTAATTTTAAATTGTATGTTCTTTTATGAATAAATATTAGACATGTTGACGGTGTTGTGTTGTTTAGTTTGGTATGTTCTTCCATTTGAATAAAGATTGGACATGTTATTTGACTTTATATTGCGTGTTCTTTATTATTCGGGTGTATTCTTCTATTATGTACTATAAAGAACATCACAGATTCACAGTAGTATATCATGTTCTTTTTCTTGGTGTTCTTTTAATAATCTTGGTAGTATAATAAAAGGCACATGCTACAAGTTTATTTATAATATGACGACAATATAAGAAGAACATGTAAAAAAAAATTGTTATACAAGCAAGAAGAACACATGATTATATATATAATTTATCTGATTTATAGGTTTATATATAATAAAAAAAATATAACATTAATTACTAAAAAAGAAACATTGATTCATATAACAAAGAATATGTTGTAAGTCAAATCCAAACATGCTATTAATATATAAAAATAACAATTATCTTGTTATGCTTGTACACCTCACATAATAAATACTTATTATAAATTGGTGAAATTTGATGAGCAAATTAAAAGAACATGTTGGTAGTTGAATAAGAACATGAGAGTAATACAAAAAGAACATTACCTTGTTATACTTGTATACCTCACTTTTTACATCATTCTAATAAATTGGTAAAATTTGATGAAAGGAATGAACATGTACGATGTATGTATACTTGAATAAAAACATGCGAGCAATACAAAAATCTACTGCTTTTAATCCATACCCATTAAAAGTGAGAACTTTGTCTACTGTAGCTTAGTAACAATGTGCGGAAGGTTTTGCCCCTGCAACATTGTACTCCCTCCGTCCCAGAAAGATCTGAACACTTGTTGGGACAAATATTTTAAGGTGATAAGTTGTAGCGTGGTTATCAAATGTTATTTTATTTAAAAAGTAGATGTGATAGGCGTTGGTGGGGTATTTTTTTGTTAGATGAGAGAGAAAGTTGGGTAACTTTTTATTGATAAAAGGTAAAGTGTGGGCCAAAGACGTGTAAAGGAAATAATATATAATAGTAGGACCATGTCAAAAATGGAAGTGTTCAAACTAATTTGGGACAAACATAAACGGAAAGTGTTCAGACTATTCTGGACGGAGGGAGTATAATTATTGTTCTACCCATAGCTTTCTCTTTCCTCCCAGTTTTCCTCTCAACCCTCCATCTTCATCCTCTTCCCTAACCTAGATAATCCCCCTTCATTTTCGACCAGCCCCTCCTACTTTCCCCTACATTCTCACTTTCTCAATCTTCTTCGTCTCTCTCCTCTTTTTCCTGTTCTTCACCATTTTTTCTCTCTCTTCTCTTTCAAACAATTTGAGAGACCAAGTAGGAGGAGACTTTTTAATGTGATGAGGGTATATAGAAGGGGAATTAGCCTTGCTGCATACTTTTTCTTTCATCTTAATCTAAATATATAGGCTCGCTAAAATTTTACTATTTACTTTTGAGTGAAAAAAAGACAAAGGTGAGGAGGGAGCTAAAAGGGAATGGGAGAAGATAGAGGGAGATGGAGGGAAAAGGGAGTGGTTGAGAGTAATGGAGAAGATAAGGTGTGAGAAGTTGAACAAGAGAGGGAAAAAATAAGAATAGCAAAAGAGAAAGAAAGAGTCAAGTTTGGATAGCAGAGCAGTTTGACCTTGTATCCTACTAATTAATACTCCCTGCGTCCTAATTTATAGTGCTTATATTCCATTTTGGATGTCCCAAAATGTTCTTGCTTCTCATCTACATATCTTTACAGTAGTACTTTATTGCTAAAATGCCATCATTAAACAATTATTATTCTTGTTTTATGCTCATATTTACATTGAAAAGTTGTAGTCACATGCCCCGTATTTAATATTTGCCATCATTTTTTTGTGGAAAGTTGTAGCAACATTTAATATATGTGCTCTCAAATGCGAATATTCATATTTCCAATACAAATACTTATCTTTCCAATGCAGGTACTATAAATATTTAAATCAAATGATAAGTTCCTTAAATCCCGTGCGAAATGAGAAACAAGAACTATAAAGGCATAACTCGAAAATCAATATGGGGTAGAGGAAAGCAATCTTTTGGTGATGTAGCATTCAAATCTCGAAAATCAATGCACACTCGAACTCTCCCATCCTTTTTAGGTACAACCACTGTTTTGGCGAGCCAACTCGAATGTTTTACAGCTTGGATAAATTTGGCATCAAGCTGTTTCTGGATTTCTTCTTTCACTTTCAGACTAACCTCTGGCTTCATTCGGCGGAGCTTTTGCTGCTTAGGCTTGCTTTCAGGATGTAACGGAATGCGATGTTCCGCAATTTCTCTATTAACACCAGGCATATCAACATAAGACCATGCAAACACATCTACATACTCTTTTAACAATGCAATAAATGCAGACTGCTCAGTTGGGGAGAGGGATGAACCTATTTTGACTTCTTTTACAGCATTTTCTATACCAATATTAATTACAATGGACTCTTCCATGGGTTTTATATATGTATCAGTTGTATCAAGTGATTCATCATTATTAAATTCACTGTCAGAAATACATCTTGCATGCAAATGTATTTAGATAAAGGTTCACATTCAATTTCCTCACTATCAGAGTCTTCTGACTGTGTATGCAAGGTAGATTGGCTGGAAGATGAGCTATCGGTATGATATCCATCTGAAAGGGGTGAAAAGGTAGTTTCATGAGATGGATGTGGAGGATGGTTTCCTAAAAACATTTTAAATTCTCTAGGCCCGTCTTTTGCCTAACACTCAATACTCCACTTATGTTCAATGCTTCCGTCAAAAGGTATCATCAAAGACACCGGGTCAAAATCCCCTTCCTCAAAGGACTCAGAAGTGAAAAGCTTCTTAAGGACTCCATATTCCAGATTATCCACCCAGTCATTTTCTTTTTTCATTTTTTGTTTTTGGACAAACCAACTTTTGATTAAGTCCAGATTTCTAGCCTCATTGAAGAATATCTCCAATCCCGTAAAATCTTCTGTTCCTTCCCTACGAAGCCAAGGTTCTGGAAACTCATAGTATGGCTCAGTATCTCCTTGCAGGATGAACTGACCATTAAGGGTAAAAGACGGCTCTTTGATGTTGCACGAAGTGCTGCCCGAATCATATCCTAATCCATGTCGATTTTGCTTGTCTATTACAGGGATTGGTTGCTTTATTCCCCTACCATTATGCCCTAATTCGGTTCCTTGAGTATAACCCATCTTCATCATGATTTAAAATCCTTTGGACAGAGGTTGCATGGCAAACACTACAGGCTCTTTGACTGCATTTGTGGATATGGCTGAGGTGTTTGTTTTCTGATGGTAATTGGTCATCCTTAAAGAAGGGACAAATTTCTTCTTTTTTTTGGACCAAAAGGTAGAGAAAAATAATTAAAAGAAAAGAGAGGAAAGCCACATATTGCAGAATGCATTGCAGAATAAAGAAAATTTTCAAAAAAGATTTTCCAATACTTTGACTGGAATGGTCCATCTTTACAATTTTGGTTTTTTGTTTTTTATTTTTTACTCTCTTGAACGATTTTACTGTCATTGGGGTTGAAAACAGATGTGTTTTTTATTCTTCCATTCCCCGCTTTAATATTGAACAAAGACAGAAAATATAGAGATTAGGGCCTTTATCCCCATTGATGTGTCAATTCCGCATTCTGAAATTGCTCCTGTGATGACTGGCGTCTTGAGTTCTGATCACATTGCCTGAAATACAATGGTTAATACATTTGAGTCGAACCCGAAGGCTGCCTACATATCCCCATTGCTCCAGGTGCATTTTTTGGGGAATCAGACTCAGCGTAGTTCATTATTTTAGCAAGAACTAAAGTTTTTTATTTAATAAAGCAGCTGCACTCATATTGAGCTACCTACGTACCCCAAGTGTTACATAGGTGGAGTGATCTCACAGTGCAAGTGGACGTGATAATGGGGATTCAAGCAGCACGTAGTTCTCTAATACTAACAAGCTGAAAGATTTTTTTTTTGAAGGGCAAACCCCCTACAGGACTTTTACAGAAGATTTTTCCCCTTCTGTGAGATGATCAAGTAGCTTTGCGGTAGACAAGAGCTATGTTGGTGATTTACTTGATGCGATAGCTGAGAGCATGACATTGGTTTGTACCGTGACCATGCAACTGATGATATTGGCAAAACTTTTGGAGATTTGACCCTACAGGACCTGCCCCTGGGCGTTTAGGAAGTGGATGTATCCGACCTTGCTCGACTAATTTTCGGAAAATATCAACTTGGGATTGCGGTTGAGGGCGCACCGACACTTTCCTTGCGAGCACTTCCTTATGGGTTGGACTAATGATGCCTCTATCAACCAGGTTTTGAACTTTGTAGTAAAGATCATGGCATCGATCAGTTTCATGTCCAAATTGGCGACAATAAGCGCAGAGTTTTCTCATGTCTGTTCCAGGAAGGGGTAAACAGTGCACATATGCTGAGGCTTGGATTATACCTTGGCTCCGATGACGATCATACACCATACTTAATGGTTCATCTATCTTAGCATACACCCTTGGATTTGTGTTGGGAGTTTCAAGATCTTTCCAAGGTCGTTTTTCTTGCAACTTCAGAGCATCGATGTCAAAGCCATGTTGTTCCATGTGACTAAGGAAGGTGTACTTGATAGTAACCATGTGACGATAATAGAAATCGTTCAGGTTCCGCAGCAATATGAGCATGAGCTCCCGATCAGTAATAGAGAAACGAAGCTGTGTGCGGATATGAGTGCATCTTGAACAAAAGTGTGAGAAAGTTTCTAAGGTGCTCTGACGCAAAGTGACCAGCTTCAACTTCTTGACATCAATCTCCAATTAACAAAGGCTTGGCTAGCATTTTCCCAACTAGCTCTATCCACATAATCCAAAGAGTAGTACCAGTCCAAAGTTGGTCCTTCTAAACTCTTGTCAAATAGCATGGGATAATCTTCCTCTAGTATGCCCCATGGGTGCAATGCATTCATAAAACCCACTAAGTGGACAAAAGGATCACCGTTCCCATCAAATTTCCTGAATTGTGGTAATTCATGATAGTGATCTTCATGTTGATATCCTGGAAAGAGAATCAGTGACTCAGTGTGAACCTCTTGAACAGGGCATACTACATCAAAGTCCAGGTCAAAATCATCAATCCTGGATCTATTCTTTGATTCATTATCATCATTGCCTTCCAAATCTGGAGAATTGCCAATCCAGGATTCTTCCGGTGCTTCAGATGACGTATTATGAGTGCCGATGCTTAGAACTCCTATTTCTTCTTCATCATCCTCACTATATTCTGGTTCTGTTTCTTCAGCACTTACATCTGGTGTGGCTACTGGGACCTCATTCATCCATGAATTTTCAGGTGCTGCTAGAATAAAGTGGATAGTGTAACCATCCAACCGAGTGCCCTCTACTTCGTTCAGATACAATATCGATCGGTGTTGGAAGTGGTCATAATTTCTAGATCACCAGAAATAGTCACAGCACCCTGATCGGTGAGAAGCTTTACCTTCTGATGCAGAGTAGAGGCTAATGCTCTATTTTCATGCAACCATGGTCTTCCTAATAAGAGGTTGAAACATGCTTGAATGTCAATGACCATGAATTCCACCTTCCTTGCCATAGGACCACATTCAATGAGGAGGCAGATTAAACCCAGTACTTCCCTCTTGGCATTATCTTATGCTCGGACCACCTGGTTAGATGGTACCAAATCTTCTTTTGAATACCCGAGTCTTGTTAGCACACGCAAAGGGCAAACGTTGATTGCGGAGCCATTGTCGATCAATACTCTAGGTATCTCCCATCCATTGCAACGTATAGTGATGTGCAATGAATTGTTGTGGTTGATATTATCAGGGAGATCATTGTCTGTGAACATGAGAGTTCGATCTACCCCATGAATGAGTCCCACCATTTGGTCAGGCGTTATGGAAGAATTTACAGAGGCTTCATTGAGATGCTTTAAAACTGCTGCCCTATGAGGCTGGGAATGCATTAACAACTTCCAGATGAAAACATTAGCATTTATTTCTTTCATGCGCTTGATAGCATCATCTTCTTTATTACTATCTTCTGTCATTGGCTCCTTGCCCTTTTCCTTCCTTCTCAATACCTCCAAAGGATTTTCATCCTTCAAATGGAATGGTTTAAAATGATGACCTGCTCTAGTCAAATGAGATATATCCACATACTCCTCATCACTAAGATCATCAAGGCAGATGGGGCGCCGATATATATTTGAAGTAGTGAAGTGACCTCCAGTGCTTTTCTCCACAATTGTCAAGGCCGAAGAGGCATCTTCATCAGCATCAGAGTTTAAAATGAAGAAGGCACCATCATAATCCAAGGTTCCACACATGTTAGAGAATGCATCCTTGTTGAGAGAGAAACTAGGGTCTTTACAAGGCATCATTTTGACTTTTCCTTGAATGGAATAGTCATAGACCTGACACTTGTAACCTGCGGCTATTGGCATTTCATACATTTAAGGAATTGTCTCGTGGATTAACTAGATTGGATCGCATCCGTTTGACACAGAAGAGATTTCATTAATCGCAAGTGAGGGTTTATGATTAGGAAGGGGGTCTTTTGTGATGTTGGGCTCAGAGTCATTTGGTTTAGTGGAAGTGGATCCTAAAAAAAGTTTTCCATCATCCACAAGGTTTTGAATTTAATGCTTTAGAGCCGTGCAGTTTTCAGTATTATGCCCCGGGCTTTGATAGTATTCACAGTTTTGATTTGGGTCATAACGAGGGTAAGGATTTTTAGGAGGTGGACGTGGATTCAAGGGTTGAATGAGATTGGACTTTTTTAGCTTGGAGAGAGCTTGGGAATAAGTCATGTTCAAAGGAGTGAGGTTCCTTTGGGGTCGCAACTAGAATGCAGAAGATGCGCTAATGGCATGGATCGTATTAGTTGTTTTAGGAACTGCTGAATCATTGTTTGGAACTCTTTTGTTATTTCCAAACTTTGTATTATAATTAGTGCCGCCAGTAGGTTCATCTTTCTTGATGTCTCCCCTTTTCACAGCATCCTCAACTAGAGTTCCCGTAGCAATCAAAGCTTTGAAAGTCGGGAAATATTGGTACGCCATATGGTTCTGATAGACAGGAAGAAGGTTCTTCACAATCATTTGCAGTTGTTCCTCCTCATTAGGCCTACTCGTCATTTTGGAAGCCTTGTTTCTCCATTGAGTGATGAATGAAGAAAATGTCTCATTAAGGCTTTGAGAAGTGGTCTCCAGATCCCTTCTAGTAACATCAATTTCTCCATTATACTTGTAGTGGTTTCATAACTCTCTGACTATGTCAGCCCGAGTGGATTTCTTTGTGTTTTCTAGGTTGAGGAACCAATGTGCTGCAGCACCATCTAAATACTGTTGAAAGAGTTGAGCCATCAAAGATTCTTCCACTCCCCAAGGACTCATTGCCCCTACATACATCTTCAGGAAATTGGTGGGGCTACCGGTCCCATCAAACTTTGCCAGATTAGGCATTTTGAAACCATGAGGTAATCGCGCCTTCGGGAAAAGTGTTAACCCATGAATGTCCATCCATGGTTCAGCCTTCGTCATGCCTTTTAATACTTCCTTGAGTTTGATTACTTCTTCCTCGAGCTTAGTGGGAATTTCTCTCTCATTGTTCATAGGCTCAAGGTGAAAAGGTTAAGCTACTTCCGACTCTGGAGGAGAAGGAGGCGGAGGCATCTGGGCGCGTCGGTGCATTATGCCCAACATAGTTTGCTCAATATTATCCTGTCGATCAAGCATGGCCTGGGCAAGTCCTCGGAGCTCAATCATTGGATCAGGTGGAGGGGTAGAGTTATGTGGGTGCTCGTTGTTCGAAATTTCAGACATGTTGCTGAGACGTGTAGCAGATAATACAGCTGGTGTAGACAAGGATGACAATATTACTGACAAAGAGCGTTCACTATGGTCAGAACTTCGGCGAATAAGCCTAGATCCTGAGCGGGCCCAGGCAGAGTTCCTGTGAAATGAGATGAAAAGTTAGCACAGAAGTTTGTCCAAACTTTGTTTCTTCTTTTCTTCTTTTTTTTTTTTGTGCAGGGAATGAAAGAAATAATATTTTTGAAAAAATATTATTTTACCCCAATTTCAGTTATCATTTGTTAAAAGGTGCAAAACCTTGACTCTATCATTTGTTTTGGATTTTTCATTAGATTTCTTTGACTTGTTATTAGACTTCGATTTTTTTTTAGACTCGTATTTTTTCGAGATAATACACAAACATTTTTCAAAATCAAATTGGTGATATCTTTCCATTTCCTACTGCTACAGAAATAAGATAAAAGAGGGATAACGAGGCCTGTGTCTTCATTTTGGCAAATTATAATGCCCCTGATATCGTTCTTCTTTGTGGTAATCCGAATGTATTGATTGCTTTTAAATGCTGAAACCATAAAAGAAAATATCAAATGCAAAAGGGGCCGAACCCGAAGGTTGCTTACGTATCTCCATAGGTGGATTTGAATTTGGGGAAGAAATTTCTCTTGCGATGATTTTTTTTTTTGAATGGAGAATCAGGCTCAACGTAGTTATGATATATTAAAAATGAAATTTTCCTTTTTTTTTATTTTTTTTTTGCAGCTGCACTCAGAAAATGAGTTGCCTACGTACCCCTTTTAGTACATTACATAGTAGAGAAACTAAGATAGATGCATTACAACATTGGAATTTTTTTTTTCGGGGATCAAGCCGCACGTAGCTCTACCATACAATATAAAAGCAATTAAATGATTTAGGTACTTCTCAAACTTTTTCAGAATTCAGTCTGTTGGGCGCCAAGCCATATGTTCTCCTGTTTGAAGATGTATGTCCCACCTTTCTTTCTTCTTCTTGACATATAAGGGGTACGGTTATCTTCTAGGCTGAGGAGCCATGATGCCCATGCCTTGCACACAAGCATTCAAGAAGCTCTTGTTTCATAATCAATTTCATCAAGGAATATATAGGGTTTCATTATAGACTGAATGGCAACAACTTTGTGCGTTGGACTCTCTTCTCCTTCACACTGAACGGCCCAAGATTCTTTGTAAAGCCAATGGAATTTATTCTCAATTCTTTTAACCTCCCCCATGTCTGGCTTCTAGTCTGGTTGATCACTATCTTGCTCCGGAATAGGCTAGTGGAAATAGGATTTCACCAGTTTGAGGGGCGGCGTATTTGATGCAATTCCTGCGGGATCCTTGTCGTTCTGTTTGTGATTTAAGTGACACACATGATATACATGAAATTTTTGCATCGCTTCTCCCATGGTTATATCTCCTAGGATGGTGATTACCCCGTGCGGAGTTACCATCTTTACTTTTTGGTGCAATGTTGAGATGATAGCATGGTTCTCATGGAGCCACGATCGTCCCAACAACGTCGTGAAAGGAGCTTCGCAATCGATGATCATAAAGTCGACCTTTCGTATGACTGCTCCAATACGCAGGATCATAGTTGTTGTCCCTATGATTTCCCGTGTGGAACCATCATATGCAACCATAGTCCCTATTGAGGTTTCTCCTTGGGGAGGGGGACACCCGAGCCATTTAAGGGATACTGAGGAGACAGATATTGGCGGAAGCTCCATTATCGACCATTACACCTTTGATATGCCTGGCACTGTGATCGACGGCGATATACAAAACACTGTTATGAGTGGGGTTATCGGGGAGATCTTTATCAGAGAAGGTTATGGCAGTGGTGGTTCCAGTTTGATCTATATTAAGAGGACCTATTGGCATATTCAGGGCACAACAGATGTCGGCATAAGCGATGAGCTGATCAATTGTCATTAGAATAGTGTAAATGGCTTCTGAATTGGATCCTTGGGGTACTGAAGGGATATTTCTCCCTAACATGCAGGGGTTGAGAGAATTTTCTTGAAGATCTGCTTCATCTTCCACAGTTGGAAGTTCAGGGGTAACACTCCTTGGTTGTGCCTGATCCCCATGGATGGTTATTATTCCCGAGGTTGTTGGGCATTTGAGCTTTTGGTGCGTAGGAGAAGCGATAGCTTTGTTTGCATGAAGCCATGGTCATCCTAACAACAAAGTAAATGAAGTTAAAGCTTCAACGACCACAAAATCTGCCTCGCAAACCCAGTCTTTATATTTCAACTGTAGATTGATCATCCCAATGGTCCTTCTTGAGTAGTTATCATATGCCCCTAGTACCGTATTAGTAGGGCTCAGTGATGTGTTGTTATACCCCAACTCATAAAGCGTTCCTTTGGGGCAGATGTTGAATGCTGATCCATCATCTACTAACACATTTGTCAATTCACGCCCATTGCTCTTTAAAATGATGTATAAAGCCTGGTGAGGATCAATTTCTTTGGGAAGATCTGTCTTAGTGAAAGATATGATTGGAGGCATCCACGATGGAGGAATAGGAATTTTCCCATCTTCAATTAACTGATGAATGGCATGTCGAAGGTCAACACACCGGTCTGTTTCATGTCCATATTGATGGCAAAAGTTGCAATATAAACCCATATCAACCCCAGGAGGTGGCAGAGTGTAACAGTGATGCTTCGCTTCTAGAAGACCCTGTCTTTTCAGTCGACAGTACATGGTTCCTAAGGGTTCCTCCATGTCCGTATAAATTTGATTAATAGACCTCCAACGGCCTTTGCCCTTTGCTGAAGCTTTAGCTTGAGTTTGTTTTCCCGAACCAGACATTATGAAATGATGCAGACTTTAGTTCCCTTTTCTTTTGAAAGATGTGAAGTACCTGAAATGTACACACTAACAATGTTAGTCAATGACTAATGAGTTTTCTTTATATGCGTTTTTAACAGGAAATGGAAGAATTTTTTTCTTTTTTTTTTTGAAAATGATTATCCCTTTTGATTTTATCTTTTTGACACGTTTTTTTTTTAGTCAATTTTTTTAGACTAGACTTTTCTTGTTTTAAAACTATACAGTTTTAATTACATTTTAATTCCTAAACATGACACGTTTTGAACTCGTGATTACAACTCTTTTCATTTTTTATTTTTTTCAATTTTTTATTTTTGTTTTATTTTGGGATTACATTTTCAAAATAGGATTTTTTTTCTTTTAAAAATCATATATTTTTTTTGGAAAAAAAAAAATTTGAATGAAAAGAATTTTTAAGTAAATGTGAGTTTTTTTTTTTTTGAAAATGAGTGAGCACGCATTTTTTTTTACGTGACACTTATGATAAATAAACAAGAATACTCTTAATATTTCAATAATAATTTCGGCAGCAATTCATCTACAGTTAATGATTACTGAATATTGACCGACTGAAAACGGACTGAGGAATTTTCGAATTTTTTTTTTCACATTATTCAATAACCGAAATAAATAAAGGACATTTGTGCATTGATCCTTGTGTCCTAAAAGTCAACTAAAAGGTGATTCATTTAGGGAGAGATTATGTTAAAGTGGTCTCGAGTCACTTCCATTGTGTCCATCGAGGGTGGACGATCCTGACAGAGCCGGTGGCAATAGCTCACGGATGCAGGTTTTACGCCCTTAATTCATTAATTTGACATTCTGAAATTCCGACCCTTGCCAATAGACAGAGGTATCAGACCTAATAAAAAAATGGTTAAAAAGAGTGCAAGTGTATGGATCGATAAACTACCAAGCACAAGCAATTTTCACATAAGCATGCTATATACAAAAATTAGATTGTGACCTAATATGTTGTACATTCAAAATGAAGAGAATGAGGATAAAATTGTACCGTTAGAAGCTGCTGAAAATTTTGGTACAAAGATAGGTAGTAGCCTAGTAGTAAAAAAATTAATAAAGATGAAGCTGTTGTGCATGTGCATGTTAAGTTTTGATGATGAAAAATAATATAATATGGTATAGTATGAAAGTTTGTGACAGATGGTTGAGAAAGGAATAATAAATGAAGACTTTGAAGAAGTGAAGAATCAAGATTGAAGTCCAAGTTTATATTGAATTCCAAGTTTAGTTACTATATGCAAAATGTAATATGCTAGAACTCGATGATATATTATGTGCCAAATAAAGAAATATAAAATTAGAATAATTATTATTTTCTTAGAGTTAAGGGAATAAATAATTATGTTAATTTTATATATCTATATAAAAAGGAAGTTTAGTTTTAAAATAAAAAAAGAATTTTATAAAAACTGATTTTGATAAAACGTTTTGTATATAAAAGATAAAAGTTTTTTTTCGAAAAAAAAATCATAAAACGTTTTTAAAGAATTTTGATAAGAAGGAGAAAAACTGTTTTTTCAATATGATAAAGTTTGTTTAATAAAAAACTGATTTAAGAGTTTATCTAGTTAATATAAGATATGGAGAAATCCTTATCCTATTAGGAAAAGGAAAATCAGTTTTTTTATAAAAGATAAAATTGGTTTTTAAATAGGAAAAGAATTTTATCCCTTTATTTTAGGAATAAAAATTGTTCAAAGATAATATATCTTGGAGAAGGATTGTTATTCAGTTCACCAAGATATATAAGGGATTGCAACTCGGTTTTATAACTCACGTTTTCGAGAGAGAAAATCGGAGATATTAAGAGTCGAAAACAGTTTCCTAAGGCACGAGTATAGCACGAGTTCTAGTCGATTAGGAAACTAAACAACGTTTGTAATTGTCCTCTATTTGCTTGAATAAGAAGCACGTCGTTGAGGAATCTTTCTTTACGTAATTCTTATATTATAGGAGAGTAGCAACACTTAGGGTTAAGTGTTGGGGAGCACTACTAGAGTTAGTAGTGGGGGAATCGAATTGTATCGAGAGTTTGGTATTTTACGATTCAAATAATAAAAGAGAAGTTTGTGTGTGGACGTAGATCTCAGAGGTGAGATTGAACCACGTTAAATTCCTGTGTCTTATTGTTTGGTTTAAGGATTTTATTATTTGATTTCATTGTTTTATTGTTTGATACAATTTCGTTCGAGCAAAAACGTTAATCGGAGATTTTACGAGTGAATAACACAAAGTGCACGGCCTTTGTGCCATAAGAGTGTTTTTGCGAAAATCGATCGGTTTTAGCCAATCAATTCAACCCCGCCCTTCTTGAGTGTCACCTTGTGTTCCAACAAGTGGTATCGGAGCGAGGTTATTCTCGAAAGGCTCATCCCTAGAGAATACACATCATGAATATGCAAGATGACTCTCGAGATAGACACACCAAGTGCCCGATTTTCAACGGAAAAGACTACGGATGGTGGAAAGCTAGGATGAGGATCTACATCCA
This sequence comes from Beta lomatogona, assembly GCA_947646795.1. Taxonomy (NCBI): domain Eukaryota; kingdom Viridiplantae; phylum Streptophyta; class Magnoliopsida; order Caryophyllales; family Amaranthaceae; genus Beta; species Beta lomatogona. Next base: position 9,978 of record CANSNZ010000531.1, on the reverse strand, counting down.
AGGATCGGATTATGAATGCTTGGAAAGTTATTAGAAAAGGACCAATCCTTATCCAAGGAAAAGACGCTGAAGGAAAGATGGTCGACAAGGATGAAGATGACTACGATTCGGTCGACTATGCAAAAGCCGAAAAGAACTACAAAGCAATGAGTATTCTCCAATATGGAATTGGACCTGATGAATACTCAAGGATCTCGGGTTGTACTACAGCAAAAGAAATATGGGACACACTTTGGAGTTGGCCCACGAAGGTACGAATGAGGTAAAACAATCTAGAATAGATTTGCTTGTCCAACAATATGAATTGTTTACTATGAATAATGACGAATCTATTAAAGAGATGTTCACTAGATTTACACTAATCACTAATGAATTACGTTCTCTAGGCAAAACATATACTTCGAAAATTTAGTGAGAAAGGTGTTAAGAAGTTTAACAAATCGATGGCTCCCAAAAATAACCGCTATTCAAGAAGCTAAAGATTTGAGTAAACTTTCACTAGAACAACTTATTGGATCATTAATGACTCATGAACTTGTCTTAGATTCTAAAACTAATGAACCAAAAAGTAAAGGTATAGCCTTGAGAACTGAATTGGAAATTGAAAATAGTGATAGTGATGATGATATTGATTCTCTTACTAAGAGATTTAAAAATTTTCTCAAAAAGAACAAAAATAACAATCCTAGAAAAGATGAAAATTTCAAAGGTAAGAGCACTACTTCTAACTTTAAGAAAAGTGCTACTAATTCGGGTTGTTTCAAGTGTGGAGAGTTAAATCACAGGATTAAAGAATGTCCCCTATGGGATGATGAAAAGCCCAAGGAAAAACGGGAGCAATCCAAGAAAGAATTCAAGAGAGCAATGATAGCTGCCGTTTGGGGAGATACGGATTCGATGAAGAACGATCGGAGGCACGAGTGCCATGAAGAAAAATTATGTCCGAATGCTGTACGAGACAATACAGAGAAGGGCACAGTGCCAGGACGACTCTCACTTGTGTCTAATGGCGAAAAGTTCAAACTCCCAAGATGAAACTGAAGACAGTGAGGTAAGTCTTCTTTCTCTAAAACCTTCAATACATCGTCTTTCAAAAAACCAACTTGTTACTTTGCTTGGAAATATCATTGATGATTGTCAAGAGATGAATGATGATTTTTCAATCATGAAAAAGGAAGTAAAAAATTTAACTAAGCAAAAGATTGGGTTGGAATTGGAATATAAGGATTTATTAAAGGACTCGTAAAGAACCGATGAAAAAGAATGACGAACTGGAAAAAACTGTCGAAGAAATAAATGTTGAGTTAAGTGCCTTAAGGTACGAAAAGTCCCTCACAAAAGAAATCGTTGATAACACTGTGCCGTACACTGAGCTAGAAGCAAAAAAATTCGAATCTTGAAAAACAAATTGAATCTTTAAAACTTGAGTTAATTAAAGTGAAAGAGTCTAGACAAAGATCCAAAATTGTTCCACTTATGCTACCTCATGATGCTAAGTTAAGTGACGAACTTGATAAAGCTAAAAGAGATTTGGAAATTTCAAGAAAAAGAAATAGCGATCTAAACACTTCTGTGGAATTCTTAGAATCACAATTGACTATTGCTCGGAAAATGTATGAAAAATGGTTAGATGGTCAAAAGGCCCTAGACTATATTTCCAAGTACAACTAGCAATCGAAACAGAATTGGTTTAGGATATACGGACCCAGAGGCACAGTGTAAGGCACAAAGGCCAAAAATTTTGAAAGAGACTTTCGTAGAAGAAAATATGTTGATTTACCTGAGTATTTGATTTGCAACTTCTGTGGAAAGAATGGACACCTTATGGAGAACTGTAACATTAAGAAAAAGAGTGTTGCGAAAAATGTTAAGTATGTAAATCAAATCTGGGTTAGAAAAGACTTGTTAGAGGCTCAACGAAAGAAAAAGGGACCCAAACAAATTTGGGTTCCTAAAACTAACAAGTGATCTTTTTGCAGGCGAATGTGAGAGGAAGTAGCCTATGGTATCTAGACAATGGCTGCTTATGACATATGACTAGTGATAAATCTCAATTCCTCTCACTAGTAGCCTACCATGGAGGGTGTGTTACATTTGGCGATAACAAAAAGGGATAAATATTTGGTATTTGAAACGTCGGCAAATCCCTAACACACTCCATATCCCAATTGTGTGATCAAGGTAATTATGTTGAAATTCATGCATGAATATTTTACAAGATAATTTGTGGCTTTGAGATTAATTTCTAGAAATTGGTTGAGTATTATGCTTGTTGTCCTCCTTTAAATATGTTAATTGGAGTAGGATTGCATGTCTTCTTGAAACATTGTGAGTAAAGGTCTACTTGATATAAAGAAGGACTCGTAATGGTCTAATGATGCTGTCCTAATGTCATGATCCTAAGTTGCCGAACTAATAAGCTATATGATCCTAAGTTGCTGAATTTTTGAGCTATGAAATGCATATACTTTCTCCTATAGCAAGCTTGATCTTTAGCCCAATATTCTGATTTTCTATTCACGAGTTTGATATTTGTGCCTCATTATTTCTTTCTTTCATATGTCCCACCTTATCTTTAATTCTCTATTATTATCCTTCTTTTCCCCACCCATTGCTCCAAAGTTCAACAATTGCTTTTAATCTTGATTCATGATAATCTATGGGGAAACATTTTGATAATTTGATGGAAGAAAAAGACGCATCAGTTAAGGGGGAACATGAAAAGGTTGGAATGAAACTCAAATACATGAAAGAATGAACAGTACTGATTTACACTGTGCAAGGCACAGTGTCAGGAGATGTATCAAAAAGACAACGAGGTCCGAATTAAGTTATTATCTTTGATCTCTTATTGGTTGACTCTAGTTATATTGTATGGTCTGCTTCTCCTTCAATAAAAAAAAAAGAAAAAAAAAGAAAAAAAAAGAAAAGAAAAAAGAAAAGAAAAGAAAAGGAGAGTAAGACATTTATTTTAGATAAGTCCTAGAGTTCAATTCAAATGTGAAGAATTATCAAAGCTTTGAAGATCATCATTTTCGATTCCAGTATATCCGAAGATTAGTTATATTTGAAAGGGAATAGATTGTTCAGTGGCACAGTGCCACACACAAGGCCACAAGTGAAGAAAGTCTTATGATGTTTATTTGCGGAAGTTGAAAATATGAAAAAGGGGTTTAAGCACTTGTTGAGTCAATTACCATTTCAAATCTTCAAGCTTGCATTACCTACATTCATCTTACATTCTTAGCCATCAACCATGATCCTTCGTGATTATTTCTTGCTTCATAAATTCGGATTGTGAGTTGGGTTATATTTTTGCTTAATGACTTCGGATTGTGAGTTGGATTATGACATAGCACCAGCATCCTTAGTATTTATTGCTTGAGCTACTTAATTTATTTTGCTGACTATATCTCACTTTGTCTCGCTAAACATATTGATGCTCTCCTTTTTTATAATGTCAAAAGGGGGAAGATGGGTATAATACTTAGACTAATGAATAATTGGTTATCTTGGTTACCATGTTACTTGTGAATGATCTTATGCTATTTTCCCTTATGTTATTAATGGTGCATATTTTGAGGGGGAAAAAGTGATTACTTAATAATATTATATTTAGTGTTTGTCATCATCAAAAAGGGGAATTTGTTGTGCATGTGCATGTTAAGTTTTGATGATGAAAAAATAATATAATATGGTATAGTATGAAAGTTTGTGACAGATGGTTGAGAAAGGAATAATAAATGAAGACTTTGAAGAAGTGAAGAATCAAGATTGAAGTCCAAGTTTATATTGAATTCCAAGTTTAGTTACTATATGCAAAATGTAATATGCTAGAACTCGATGATATATTATGTGCCAAATAAAGAAATATAAAATTAGAATAATTATTATTTTCTTAGAGTTAAGGGAATAAATAATTATGTTAATTTTATATACCTATATAAAAAGGAAGTTTAGTTTTAAAATAAAAAAGAATTTTATAAAAACTGATTTTGATAAAACGTTTTGTATATAAAAGATAAAAGTTTTTTTTCGAAAAAAAAAATCATAAAACGTTTTTAAAGAATTTTGATAAGAAGGAGAAAAACTGTTTTTTCAATATGATAAAGTTTGTTTAATAAAAAACTGATTTAAGAGTTTATCTAGTTAATATAAGATATGGAGAAATCCTTATCCTATTAGGAAAAGGAAAATCAGTTTTTTATAAAAGATAAAATTGGTTTTTAAATAGGAAAAGAATTTTATCCCTTTATTTTAGGAATAAAAATTGTTCAAAGATAATATATCTTGGAGAAGGATTGTTATTCAGTTCACCAAGATATATAAGGGATTGCAACTCGGTTTTATAACTCACGTTTTCGAGAGAGAAAATCGGAGATATTAAGAGCCGAAAAACAGTTTCCTAAGGCACAGTATAGCACGTAGTTCTAGTCGGATTAGGAAACTAAACAACGTTTGTAATTGTCCTCTATTTGCTTGAATAAGAAGCACGTCGTTGAGGAATCTTTCTTTCTGTAATTCTTATATTATAGGAGAGTAGCAACACTTAGGGTTAAGTGTTGGGGAGCACTACTAGAGTTAGTAGTGGGGGAATCGAATTGTATCGAGAGTTTGGTATTTTACGATTCAAATAATAAAAGAGAAGTTTGTGTGTGGACGTAGATCTCAGAGGTGAGATTGAACCACGTTAAATTCCTGTGTCTTATTGTTTGGTTTAAGGATTTTATTATTTGATTTCATTGTTTTATTGTTTGATACAATTTCGTTCGAGCAAAAACGTTAATCGGAGATTTTACGAGTGAATAACACAGTGCCCGCACTGTGCCATAAGAGTGTTTTTGCGAAAATCGATCAGTTTTAGCCAATCAATTCAACCCCGCCCTTCTTGAGTGTCACCTTGTGTTCCAACAAGTGGTATCAAAGCAGGTTATTCTCGAAAGGCTCATCCCTAGAGAATACACATCATGAATATGCAAGATGACTCTCGAGATAGACACACCAAGTGCCCGATTTTCAACGGAAAAAGACTACGGATGGTGGAAAGCTAGGATGAGGATCTACATCCAAGGATCGGATTATGAATGCTGGAAAGTTATTAGAAAAGGACCAATCCTTATCCAAGGAAAAGACGTCGAAGGAAAGATGGTCGACAAGGATGAAGATGACTACGATTCGGTCGACTATGCAAAAGCCGAAAAGAACTACAAAGCAATGAGTATTCTCCAATATGGAATTGGACCCGATGAATACTCAAGGATCTCGGGTTGTACTACAAAGAAAAGAAATATGGGACACACCTTGGAGTTGGCCCACGAAGGTACGAATGAGGTAAAACAATCTAGAATAGATTTGCTTGTCCAACAATATGAATTGTTTACTATGAATAATGACGAATCTATTAAAGAGATGTTCACTAGATTTACACTAATCACTAATGAATTACGTTCTCTAGGCAAAACATATACTTCGAAAATTTAGTGAGAAAGGTGTTAAGAAGTTTAACAAATCGATGGCTCCCAAAAATAACCGCTATTCAAGAAGCTAAAGATTTGAGTAAACTTTCACTAGAACAACTTATTGGATCATTAATGACTCATGAACTTGTCTTAGATTCTAAAACTAATGAACCAAAAAGTAAAGGTATAGCCTTGAGAACCGAATTGGAAATTGAAAATAGTGATAGTGATGATGATATTGATTCTCTTACTAAGAGATTTAAAAATTTTCTCAAAAAGAACAAAAATAACAATCCTAGAAAAGATGAAAATTTCAAAGGTAAGAGCACTACTTCTAACTTTAAGAAAAGTGCTACTAATTCGGGTTGTTTCAAGTGTGGAGAGTTAAATCACAGGATTAAAGAATGTCCCCTATGGGATGATGAAAAGCCCAAGGAAAAACGGGAGCAATCCAAGAAAGAATTCAAGAGAGCAATGATAGCCGCCGTTTGGGGAGATACGGATTCCGATGAAGAACGATCGGAGGCACAAGTGCCATGAAGAAAAATTATGTCCGAATGCTGTACGTACAATACAGAGAAGGGCACAAAGTGCCGGGACGACTCTCACTTGTGTCTAATGGCGAAAAGTTCAAACTCCCAAGATGAAACTGAAGACAATGAGGTAAGTCTTCTTTCTCTAAAACCTTCAATACATCGTCTTTCAAAAAACCAACTTGTTACTTTGCTTGGAAATATCATTGATGATTGTCAAGAGATGAATGATGATTTTTCAATCATGAAAAAGGAAGTAAAAAAATTTAACTAAGCAAAAGATTGGGTTGGAATTGGAATATAAGGATTTATTAAAGGACTGTAAAGAACCGATGAAAAAGAATGACGAACTGGAAAAACCGTCGAAGAAATAAATGTTGAGTTAAGTGCCTTAAGGTACGAAAAGTCCCTCACAAAAGAAATCGTTGATAACACTGTGCCGTACACTGAGCTAGAAGCAAAAAATTCGAATCTTGAAAAACAAATTGAATCTTTAAAACTTGAGTTAATTAAAGTGAAAGAGTCTAGACAAAGATCCAAAATTGTTCCACTTATGCTACCTCATGATGCTAAGTTAAGTGACGAACTTGATAAAGCTAAAAGAGATTTGGAAATTTCAAGAAAAAGAAATAGCGATCTAAACACTTCTGTGGAATTCTTAGAATCACAATTGACTATTGCTCGGAAAATGTATGAAAAATGGTTAGATGGTCAAAAGGCCCTAGACTATATTTCCAGTACAACTAGCAATCGAAACAGAATTGGTTTAGGATATACAGACCAGAGGCACAGTGTAAGGCACAGTGCCAAAAATTTTGAAAGAGACTTTCGTAGAAGAAAATATGTTGATTTACCTGAGTATTTGATTTGCAACTTCTGTGGAAAGAATGGACACCTTATGGAGAACTGTAACATTAAGAAAAAGAGTGTTGCGAAAAATGTTAAGTATGTAAATCAAATGCGGTTAGAAAAGACTTGTTAGAGGCTCAACGAAAGAAAAAGGGACCCAAACAAATTTGGGTTCCTAAAACTAACAAGTGATCTTTTTGCAGGCGAATGTGAGAGGAAGTAGCCTATGGTATCTAGACAATGGCTGCTTATGACATATGACTAGTGATAAATCTCAATTCCTCTCACTAGTAGCCTACCATGGAGGGTGTGTTACATTTGGCGATAACAAAAAGGGATAAATATTTGGTATTTGAAACGTCGGCAAATCCCTAACACACTCCATATCCCAATTGTGTGATCAAGGTAATTATGTTGAAATTCATGCATGAATATTTTACAAGATAATTTGTGGCTTTGAGATTAATTTCTAGAAATTGGTTGAGTATTATGCTTGTTGTCCTCCTTTAAATATGTTAATTGGAGTAGGATTGCATGTCTTCTTGAAACATTGTGAGTAAAGGTCTACTTGATATAAAGAAGGACTCGTAATGGTCTAATGATGCTGTCCTAATGTCATGATCCTAAGTTGCCGAACTAATAAGCTATATGATCCTAAGTTGCTGAATTTTTGAGCTATGAAATGCATATACTTTCTCCTATAGCAAGCTTGATCTTTAGCCCAATATTCTGATTTTCTATTCACGAGTTTGATATTTGTGCCTCATTATTTCTTTCTTTCATATGTCCCACCTTATCTTTAATTCTCTATTATTATCCTTCTTTTCCCCCACCCATTGCTCCAAAGTTCAACAATTGCTTTTAATCTTGATTCATGATAATCTATGGGGAAACATTTTGATAATTTGATGGAAGAAAAAGACGCATCGGTTAAGGGGGAACATGAAAAGGTTGGAATGAAACTCAAATACATGAAAGAATGAACAAGACTTGATTTACACTGCAAGGCACGGTGTCGGAGATGTATCAAAAAGACAATGAGGTCCGAATTAAGTTATTATCTTTGATCTCTTATTGGTTGACTCTAGTTATATTGTATGGTCTGCTTCTCCTTCATAAAAAAAAAAAAAAAAAAAAAAAAAAAAAAAAAAAGAAAAAAGAAAAGAAAAGAAAAGGAGAGTAAGACATTTATTTTAGATAAGTCCTAGAGTTCAATTCAAATGTGAAGAATTATCAAAGCTTTGAAGATCATCATTTTCGATTCCGAGTATATCCGAAGATTAGTTATATTTGAAAGGGAATAGATTGTTCGGTGGCACGGTGCCGCACATAGTGCCACAGTGAAGAAAGTCTTATGATGTTTATTTGCGGAAGTTGAAAATATGAAAAAAGGGTTTAAGCACTTGTTGAGTCAATTGCCATTTCAAATCTTCAAGCTTGCATTACCTACATTCATCTTACATTCTTAGCCATCAACCATGATCCTTCGTGATTATTTCTTGCTTCATAAATTCGGATTGTGAGTTGGGTTATATTTTTGCTTAATGACTTCGGATTGTGAGTTGGATTATGACATAGCACCGACATCCTTAGTATTTATTGCTTGAGCTACTTAATTTATTTTGTTGACTATATCTCACTTTGTCTCGCTAAACATGTTGATGCTCTCCTTTTTGATAATGTCAAAAGGGGGAAGATGGGTATAATACTTAGACTAATGAATAATTGGTTATCTTGGTTACCATGTTACTTGTGAATGATCTTATGCTATTTTCCCTTATGTTATTAATGGTGCATATTTTGAGGGGGAAAAAGTGATTACTTAATAATATTATATTTAGTGTTTGTCATCATCAAAAAGGGGAAATTTGTTGTGCATGTGCATGTTAAGTTTTGATGATGAAAAAATAATATAATATGGTATAGTATGAAAGTTTGTGACAGATGGTTGAGAAAGGAATAATAAATGAAGACTTTGAAGAAGTGAAGAATCAAGATTGAAGTCCAAGTTTATATTGAATTCCAAGTTTAGTTACTATATGCAAAATGTAATATGCTAGAACTCGATGATATATTATGTGCCAAATAAAGAAATATAAAATTAGAATAATTATTATTTTCTTAGAGTTAAGGGAATAAATAATTATGTTAATTTTATATATCTATATAAAAAGGAAGTTTAGTTTTAAAATAAAAAAAGAATTTTATAAAAACTGATATTGATAAAACGTTTTGTATATAAAAGATAAAAGTTTTTTTTCGAAAAAAAAATCATAAAACGTTTTTAAAGAATTTTGATAAGAAGGAGAAAAACTGTTTTTTCAATATGATAAAGTTTGTTTAATAAAAAATTGATTTAAGAGTTTATCTAGTTAATATAAGATATGGAGAAATCCTTATCCTATTAGGAAAAGGAAAATCGGTTTTTTATAAAAGATAAAATTGGTTTTTAAATAGGAAAAGAATTTTATCCCTTTATTTTAGGAATAAAAATTGTTCAAAGATAATATATCTTGGAGAAGGATTGTTATTCTATTCACCAAGATATATAAGGGATTGCAACTCGGTTTTATAACTCACGTTTTCGAGAGAAAAATCGGAGATATTAAGAGTCGAAAACAGCTTTCCTAAGGCACAGTATAGCACGAGTTCTAGTCGATTAGGAAACTAAACAACGTTTGTAATTGTCCTCTATTTGCTTGAATAAGAAGCACGTCGTTGAGGAATCTTTCTTTCTCGTAATTCTTATATTATAGGAGAGTAGCAACACTTAGGGTTAAGTGTTGGGGAGCACTACTAGAGTTAGTAGTGGGGAATCGAATTGTATCGAGAGTTTGGTATTTTACGATTCAAATAATAAAAGAGAAGTTTGTGTGTGGACGTAGATCTCGAGAGGTGAGATTGAACCACGTTAAATTCCTGTGTCTTATTGTTTGGTTTAAGGATTTTATTATTTGATTTCATTGTTTTATTGTTTGATACAATTTCGTTCGAGCAAAAACGTTAATCGGAGATTTTTACGAGTGAATAACACGAGTGCACGGCACCGTGCCATAAGAGTGTTTTTTGCGAAAATCGATCGGTTTTAGCCAATCAATTCAACCCCGCCCTTCTTGAGTGTCACCTTGTGTTCCAAC